>PVKS010041424.1:0-16028 GCA_004027875.1 Aplodontia rufa
CTATTCACAGACTCAGCAGCTGTGATTGTGGGGTAGACACTCTGGACCAGGTCCCTGCCATGCCTGTTACCTGCATTACCCTAATTCTTACAATAACCTTATGTTCGTTTAATAATGTTTTATTTAATGATATTTAGATTACTCTTTGGATACCTGCTGCGGGCCTGGCCTGGTGCTAGGCCTTGGAGACACAGCAGCAAGCCAGGACAGTGCAGTTCCTGTCCTCCTAGAGCCAGAGGCTTATGTGGAAGACAGACATTGGTGGACTAATAGCTGGCTGCATGTGCCATCAGAAGCTGAGCCAGGGGTCAAGTTGGAAAGGGCTAGGGGCAGGTAAGTGTTTACATGGTGTAAGAGAGCCAAGAGTCCTGGCAGTGGCGTTTGAGCTGAGAGTAGCGGGTGGGTGGGATCAGCCAGGCAGAAGAGGGGAGGGCCTAGCAGATGAAGTGTCAGGACAGTGAGGGCACCGAAGCCAGCAACACCTCCAGGAGCTGAGCCTGCAGGCTCTCTCTGCCTCCCTGATGCTGGAGGCTGCATCATTTGCCCAGTGGACACCTATGTTCTGTTCATGGCAGAGGGGACTGTTAGGAAATCTTGCCAGCTCCTGGAAGGAGAGTGTCTGAAGTGACCACCCACATTGCAAACTCCCCTGTGAAACCGGAAACTTCTTTCCACCAAAGCAACTCCTCTTCACCCTAAGCACTCACATGGGAAATGAAGGCCATGCCCGTGCCATTGGGAGCCTGTCCCTTCTCAGGTGCTCGGGTCTCTGGCACTTGGTGATTGCACCTCCATAGCAAGGCTATTTAGATTGTGGCTTGGCCTCTGATTATGACTTTCATCGTTAGAGATTCCGGTTCTGACATGGCTGGTGATCACTTCCAGCATGTGTGATTGGAAACAGGAACAGCAGCTTATACCCATCCCACCCCATCCCACACAAGCAGTCCCGGAAAAGTGTGTGGCAGTGTTTCCAACAGCATAGAGCCCACTGGCATCCCGTGAGCCCACCAGCCATCCTCTTCCCTGCCCCCCACCTGTAAGAGGGTTCCAGAGCCTCCTGTCACGAGATGCTCTGCAGGACTCTCCCAGGCAATTTCTACATCATTCCATTTCACCGTCATCTTAACTCCATCCAATAAATCTCCAGTAATGACTCAGCTTGGCTGACATTTGGCTTCCAGAATTCTGGGGAAATAGAGAGTTAGAAATGAAATTCGCAGTGTCTTGGTTCTCCAAACTCCTAAACTTGTTGCAAAAAATTTGGTATTTGTTGACTGTCTATGAAGTAGAGAAAATTCAGCCCCAGGAGGTAATAAAGCAACCTTTAAAAATTTTCCATGGGTACAGCAAAACTGTCTGAACCATGCATTTGATTGCACACAAAATATGAATATAGAATCCACTCCCAGAAAATTCCAAGCACACTGATATCAGCTGCAAGAGTGCAGATTGGCTTCTGCAAGTCGATTCATTTGCAGAAATTTGTAGACAATTAAGCCATTCCCTGAAGTACAGGTAGCTCTCTGGTTAGCCAGGGGCTGACTAGAATTTGCTTTCTCACCCCCAAAATGTTATAGTCACAATCTACCAGTTCCTCTGGTTAACTGGCCTAACAAGTCCCCTGCCATGGCGGTGGCCACCAGCAACCCTGGGGCAGGTAGAGCCCAGTGTTCACAGCAGGGGATCTGGAGTCCCAGAGGCTGAGGAGCCTGTGGTTCTGAAGGAAGCTGTTATATCCATAGAACTCAGATAAACAGCCATGGTGCTACCTGCAAGCTGTCGAATGGATCAAATGAGATCTTGCAGGGCCTAGCACTGCATCTGGTACATAATCATGGCAGCACTTCCTTTGCAGACTTGAGAGCAGTGGGAAGTCCAAGGGTTAGGAAGGTCCTGGAAGTCACTGCTATCATCTTGAGTCTTAAGGCTGGGGAATAAATCTCTTTTGAGGAGGAGTGCTCTGCACCTTCAGGTCAATCCCAATGCACCACAACCATGCATGGAAACAGCTCAGGCTTTCCACTACCTTGGGAACAAATGTACCCTTCTTACCTTGAACCCACAAGGCCATCCACAGGTTGCCTGGCAACCTCTGGAATCTCTCTTCTGACACAAAGTCTTGGTTTCTGCAAGGATTTGCCATGTTAAAATCACTCCTCTCATGAAAAAACTTGTGAATGTAGCAGGGTAGCTTGTGCCTTTTTCTAAGACTTTTGTGCTTTTTCTTGCTCACTAAACAATGCAAAGACAGGGACCTGCAGGACAGAGGGCCAGGATGAGAAAATGGGCATTCTCTGGCCATGTCTAACCTGTGCATCCTCCAGTTGCTTCTGACCTGTGTTCAAGTGTGGAGAGAGCAGGACTGTTCCTTGGAAACCTCGCTGTCCATTGGAAATGTTGTATTGTCCTCAGCTGAGTTGCTAGGAGAGAGCAGTGACAACCAAGACCTGGAGTATGGTCCCAGTCATAGGTGTCAGTCCAGAGGAGGCATCTTCCTACTCTCCTTTAGTCTAGGGACACCTTACCCAGTAAGTTCTACTCTGTACTTGACAGATGGACTCCCTGGAAATAGACTTTAAGACTAACAGATTTATTATTGGTGTGCTGGGGAGGGGAGCTCATCTGGGGGTGAAGAGTGCAGAATGGGGCAGGGAGGAGGCTGACTATGGTGATATGAGGCCTCAGCTGTCCCATAGTAATAGGGCCTGGGGCTGGGATGCCAGGGAGCCTGATCCCACCTGTAAGCCTTCATTCACCTGCTCCTTGTACCAGTTCTTGGATGTTGCTGATTCCCTTTCTATTTCTCAGTCCTCACATCAACAGTGAAAAGAGGTCACATCTATGAAAATGCCTTGGGATCATATTGTCTGCATCCTTCTTCTGAAGGTCCCAAGAAGAGACAGGCATTTTGCCAGCAAGTGAAGCGGGTGAGGGCTGGCATGAGGACAGAGCAGGTATGGCTCGTGGGCAAGAGGTTTCTTTTGTGGTGGTGGAAATGTTCTAAAATTATATGCAATGGTCACATAACTCTGGGAATTCCCTAAAAATCTTTGCTTTGCACATCTCAAACAGGTGAATTTTATGATATCATACTTCAGTAATACCTCCAGAATATTCATGGAGAGAGGGTCTCCAGCAGGGATTCTCACCTCTTTTTCTTCCCACAAATCAAATGCTCATCTCTGCATTGGAGGTGGACCTGGATGTTCCCTGAGGACGGGTTTGGGAGAGGAAGAAATCATCTCTTTACTCCAGGCTGTGTGACCACACTGCAGTCATGATTGTTTTGTGGTCAGGTGCTTCCTCTCTCCAAGCTCATGGTCCTCCCTGGCTCACACACACCTCATGCACCGTAAGAACCAGAGCAGAGCTGGCCACATGCTCAACACAGTTGTGCAGGATATAAAGTCCCCTCACCCAGCCTGCTGCCCCTGCACCCTCCCAGCACTCTGCTCAGATCGCATGCTGCCGCCTGGCTGCATAGGGACTTGCCAGGGTCTGCTCTGTAAATCCCTCCCACTTGAGGCCCATGGGGCTCCTCCTCCTCCACCCTTCAAGGCTGTTCCTCACAGCCTGCCCCCATTCTGTGGTCAGCTTGTGTCCTCTGTGCACTGTCAGGATCCTCCCAGCTGGTGCTCTTGAGCCATGTGTCCCCCTTTCTGAGTGTCTCTCTCCCCCTTCTGGAGTGCTTGCTCCTGGGGCACAGAGGCTCGTTGCAAGGCACTGCCCCGACCCAGGTGCCTGGGGAATGGCTTGGTCGATACTTTTTGAAGTAATGGATAAATGGATCCTCTCTTCCTCCTTCTCTTCCTCTCTCCCTCTCCCAGGACCTTTTCTGTCCTTTGCAATTTCAAATCTTCCCTATATTTCTCATCTTCTTTGAGACTGTGTTATGTGACACCTCTGGATAGCTTCCAATTTTTCCTGAGTTCAGAAAATGGGAAGAAAACAGGTGAGGCTCTAAAACCAAATACGAAGTCAGGAAGACAAAGCCCAGGAGACAGGTGATGTTTAGGTAGGGTGACATTTCTGTGGTAGACTCCAGAACCCAGCACTGCCCCTTTCTCTGGAGCAAGACTGGCCGAGGCTACTGTTGGCCTCTGTGTGATCCAGGCTCAAACCTCCAAGGATCGCTGTCCAGAGAGTATAGGCTGCAGGAGGATTCCACAGATCACATATGACCCCGAGGCCAAGGTGGTGCCCAGCTGCTCACTCTTGTGTGTGTGTGTCTGTCCCTGGAGCTGAAGGATCATGCTCATATTGTGTGGAAGGTGATGTGAGTCTGTGCATTCAGTAATGAGTATGTGTGACCTGTAAATGGATTCTGGTGAGCGTGCATGCATGTGTGTGTGGGAGCCTACAGACATGAGACTCAGGTTTGATATAGGAGAATATTTGATAACTGTGTGCTTCTATTGTATCTGGAGATCCAGAAGCAACTGAGTGTATGGAGACATGCATTTAGATCTGGGTTCAGCCTACCTACAACCGAATGACCCACTCCTACAAGGCCTGGAGTGGCCCACCCCTTCCTCCCTGCTTCTGTCCTGGTGTTAAATTCCTGCCCTGTTTCTTGCTGATCTTTTAGAGAGCTCTGATATACCCACATGCATTCTCTCCTTCTACTCCATATCAGAGAAAAGGGTGATTTTCCTGCTCTCTCTGAGCCAGGGATGAAAAGGAGAGGGCTATGGCCTGTACTCTCTGAAGAGCCGTGTGACAGTGACGCGCGTAAGTGCAATTGCACCTGGATCGGCCCATGGCATGTGCCTGACAGTCAAATCAGATGTGAGGGGCTCTTAGGTGGCCCTGTCACACACAGGCACACAGCTTCAGAGCACACAGTTGCATAAGCACAGAGTTACCCCAGGAAGACACCACCAGGAGCGTACATGTCAACAAACATGCAGTGACAGATTCACATACGCATCACAGACAGACAGAGGAACAGACCTGATACCCAGCTATGGACAATACTGAGCTTCTCTCCACTCTGCAGGAAGAAGGTCAGAGTGGGAGGAAGAGGGACGTCTCACGCCAGCCGCTTCCAGTATGCACACCCTGGAGAACTCAGCTGCAGACACAGGGAGCGTCTCCAGATCAGTGGCCACCACACCCTGTCCCTGCCAGAATGGGCCGCCCATTGCTCGGAGCCTCTGTCTCCTCTTCTTAAGCATGGTAGATTCAGCCTGTGCTTTGTCACCCACTTCTGCTGCTGTGAGGGCTGGCGAGTGGGCTGGGCCCAGGGCCTGAGTAGTTGTGAGGCTGTGAGGACACCAGGGGCAGATGTAGAGCTCAAGATCCACCTGGGACAAACAGATCCCTCACCCATGGGCTTGGAAATGCAAGAGGTGTTTCACGGCTAGTGCTGGAGTCTGTGACTGACAAGGCAGGGCACCTTGGCATCACCCTGGACACATTTAGACAGCACAGTCACAGTGCAATGGTCTCACTGGCTCCCTCCAATTGCACAGGACGGCTGGTCTTCTGAGAGCATTTTCCCAGGCTCACCAGGTGCAGGTGTGTGGTGTTTCAGCTGGGAATGAGCTTTGCATACTGCATGTCTTGTGCAGTTTCCATTCTTTTGCTGTCCCCTGCCAGCCCAACAGAATCGCCCTAGGTGCTGTGCAGCAGTTCCATATAAACACAGCCTGCTCTATTCCCGTTATTGCCCTCTTCTATCTCCTGTGTGTGATTCCCCCTCTTCTTTTTCTGTCTTATTTTATCCTTCTTGCTCTTGCTTTAATAAATACAGATGCCCATTTCCTGTCTCTGCTTGCACATCAAAGTCTTCCTAGAAACCTTACTTTGGCTCTTTCATTGAGAATTTGTTATTTTTTTCTATACTCAATACCGTTTACATAAAATAGAATGTGCCCAGTATGGTATTCTATGTTTTCCAGCATATTTTATCCTGTGCCTTCTCTCTTCCAGCTAGGTGATTTGGCGCAACTTATATGGTTTCTTTGAAGGTCCTCCGTTGGTCAGGGAGTGCTACAATTTGCTTGGGAAGTGTGTTGTGAACATCAGAGCTGGTGTATTCAGCTGACTCCCACCTCAGCCAACACATGCACAATGCGTAGTCATTGCAGTGGAGAGGTAGTGCTGGAGGAGTTGGGTGACAGGCACATTGGATGGTGGGCTTCTCTCTACTAATGTCTATTTTTTTTAAGAGAGAGGGACAGTGAGAGAGACAGAGAAAGAGAGAAATAACTTTATGTAGTTTTTCACATGGCCTTAGTTGCTCCAACACTCAGTTGTGTACATGGTGCTGGGGTTTGAACCCGGGTCCTCATGCTTGCCAGGCAAGTGCCGAAACCACTGAGCTCCAGCCCCTACTAATGTCTATTTTAATGTCCTAAGAATCTCTCCCTCTGATGGACCCACATTGAACTTTGTCTTTGCCTTTGAACGTTTAGGTTCTTTTGCATGTGTGCCCCTTACAGATCACATGTCACTAAACATCTTTTTGCAAGGATTTATTCTTCTGAGTTTATCATTTGTATGAATCCTAGAGTGAAATTTCAGAGTAAAATGATGTGCATGTCTGCAGGCTTTCAATAAATAGCATTGCTCAGTTGCTTTTCACAAGGAAAAGTGTCATTTTATACTCCAAGAAAAATCAAGAAAATGGCTATTTATAGACGCACTCAGAGACTTAGCTGGTCTTGTTTACTGTTTGACTTTTAACGTAAACTTTCCTTTAAAACTATAATGCATGTTCACACACACATTCCCATGGGACCAGGCACTAGTGAAGGCATGGAACTATTATTTTCCATGTGATTTTGATAGGAACCTGCTTACTTGTGAAGACATGGAAGCTGGTGGGAGTTAATATGCTGTATTAGATGAGGTTTCTTTACATTTTGAAAAGGATACTCTGCATGCATTTCTCTTTCCAACTTCTGATGGGGTCAAGAGAGGGTCTCTGCCTATAGTTTTAGGGGTGTTAACTGTCCCATGAACACCCTGCAGACTCTTTGAGCTGCATTCTGTCAAGAAGGGCTTTCTTTCCAAGAAGCAACAGTTTCTAGCTCACATCTAACTGTATCATTTGGTCTCCAGCGTGTTTATGTTCCCTTCTTTTTACATGATGTGATACCGGTACTTTATCTAAAATAATCACATAAAATTACCTTTGTTCAGTGTATTTATTTAATCTAAAAGGTGAGTTACAGATGGAGGAAAATCCCTCCAGTGTTCCTCCAGTTCCTGAGGTTGGAAGATGCTATTTGGGGAGCATTCCAACTGCCACCCTAACAGTGGCATCCTTTGAAAAGCAGTGGCCATGTGTCTGCATGATGCCTGGCACAGTTTGGAGCTTCCTGATTGCCCCTTTGACCTGGTTCACCAGGGAATCTAAGGACCTTTCAGTTGGTCACGAAAACTGTCATTTTTACATGTAGTGAATCCCTGGCTGCCTGACCAGGTAAATAATCCACCTCTTCAATGAATTGAGAATGGCAGTACATGAGCACCGAAGGATGTAGAAATCAAGATGACTGTGATTCAGGATCCAGGATTAAGTAGCTTAAGGACAGTTACTGTGAACTATGATGTCAGTGTTACTGTGATTCTCAGGATGCCCTTGGGAACCAAGCCAAGAAGGTCCAACCTGTATTCACAACAGAGGAGCCCTGGGAGATTATAATCAGTTGATTTCCTTTTCTCTCTCAGGATATATTTAAATTTGCAAGAACTTCTCCTGTCCCAAGACAAAAAAGGTCCATTGTGGTGTACCCCATTCTGATTCTGGAGAACCAGAGACAGCCCTTCCCCGAGACATTGGCAAGGTAATTCAGAGGAGCGTCACAGGTGAAAGCACCTTTTATTAAGGGACCAGCACACACAGGGGAGGCTGTGGACTGTCCTGGCAACCAGCTGAAACTGGGCTTGATTTCTATACAGTAAAAGGGCAGAATGATTTGGGCAAGAAAAAGTTTCAGAAGAGCATCAAAAGGCAGGGTGGGGATTGTGTATAGAGAAGCAGCAGCACCAAGCCTGGGGATGTGGATATCTGCATGGTAGGAAATGGCATGGCATTATGTGGCTGGACACCCTGTCCCAAAAGAACTCTGCCCTGAGACACGATGGCCAGGTAAGGTAACCAGCCAGACCAGGCCCTCAGGACAGCAATGTTGACATATGTCTACCCAAGATGCTTGTTTTCCAAATGTCTGAGTCCAGGTCTCCCCAGGCCAGCATTCTAAAAGCCAAAGCAGATTGAGGGAACTGAATCATATCCACCAGATCTGGAAACACACTGTGCACCTCAAAGCAACTATTCTGGAAAGATAAGGTTATTGTGAAATGGGCCGCAAATGTTCATGTTGACTTGTGTCAAAACACCAGATTTCAACAAGTCGAGTCTGGTGGTGGAGTCAGCTGTTATTAGAGATTTGAAAATCAGTCAGCACCCACCTGTGAAGGAACAGGGCACACTGCTGAGCTGGGCAGAAGGCTTGAAACACAACATGGTATGGTCATGTAAAAGTTGGGTGCCTTGAGGGGTTGCCACAAACTGCTGGCTCAGGAGACAGGGCCCCTTGTGCCTGGTCGCTGCAAATGTCCTGCATTTTAGAAAAATGATCCATCTTAGAATTGACTGTGATTATGTGGTGCCTAACATAATTTACCCCATTCTGGCTTGGTTTGGTCTGTGGGACCTAGTGACAGAGCTTAGTACAAAATAATGGCCTCCTGCAAATTTTATTTAACACTTGTCAATACATTTTTCTGCCATTGGATAGTCTACGTGGAGAAGTAAATTCTAACCGGAGTGTATTTTCTGATGAACATGGAATGTGAACTCTGGCTGCTAGTTGAATGAATGATCTTAATGGTGGGTGTAATTAGTCTATTAATTAATTCATTGAATAAAATAGACTGCCTGCTGCATGCCAGACTCCATGCTGTGAGCAAGCAGACAGCAGAGTTTGTACGGCGTTGGGGTGCAGGTGTTCCCGCAAGTAAACACATAAGCAAGGGATCCAGAGAAGGCTGGGAGAAACAGAACCACAGAGGCAAGAGAGGAGCCATGGCAGGGCCAGGGCTGGAGGGAGAGCATCCTCTACACAGATGGCTAGAGGCTGGCTGGGGCTGTGACATTTGAGGAGAATGGAAAGATGAGAAAGGGACAGCTATCACAGGCCTAGGCTTGGGGCATCTTGCATGTGGAGTTCTTTGGCATGCATGAAAAGATAAGATGCAGATGCCAGATGGATGGATAGATGATATATGATAAAGGAAGTATACCAAAATGTTAACGCAGTAATCTAGTTGGCAAGAGTATGGATGCTTTCTAAAAAATCCTTTCAACTTTTCTGTCTTAATTTTATAATCAATTATTAGAGAAAATGTAATAAATGACATAGGAGTTGGCGTGTTGGCACAAGACCCTTTTTATTTAATAAAATCTTATATTTCAAGAGGGTGACTAGAGATGGAGTATCTGTTCTTAATTTTTTTATCATATTTTATCACTATCTGAAGTTTCCTTTGTTTATTTTTTAAAATGCTTTATTGGTGCAATATAATTACACATAATAGCAGGTTCATTACTACATATCTGTACATGCGAATTCTAATAAAAAGGAGTTCCCAATACTGAAGGTTACAGACACCAAGAGCAAGGTGTGCAGGTGAGGGAGCCCTGGGTGAGAAGGTGGGGGTCCTGGGTGCCTCAGGCCATGGAGAGCTGAATAGACCACACAGGCAGCTCCAGGGATGGGCAAATTCCTCATGAGTCTCTGATCTGCCAAATAATTAATTAGGTGGTGAGTGGCTGTATTACTGGACTTTGGGGGTGCTTCCTCATCATGAGGAAACCCTCTTCCTACCTGGATGTTCTGATTTGCTGTTGTTTGCTGTTTGTTTTGTGTTGCTCAGGAACACAGTGGGAAGATGAACCCAGGCTTTGGGGAGATGGCTCAGCACCACCAGGTGTGGGAGAACAGGTTTGCCTCCTTCTTTCTGCCTCTTTCCCATGGTATTTCTTCCTTAGAAACCTGTTTCTGAAGAAAGGATACAACACCCTTGAGGGGGTGAGTGCTCTTCCTCACATCCCATTTCCCAAGTTTTTGAATTCTAGACAGCAGGGAGAAGCTGAGATTGTGAGACCCAGATGCAAGCTGCTTCCAGCACATGTCTCCCCTACTCTTCAAAATGAGACTATTTCAAAATTTGGCCCATAAATACTTTCTCAGTTTTTCCAACTTCTGCTGATAAATATTTGATTGCATCTTTGGAGATTTTTGAGTTATTGGGCCAGACTGATTGAGAATAGAAGACTGTAGGTTGGTGTGACAGCATAGAGGTCTTTGGGAGACGTATTTTATTCTGTTTTATATGAAGTTTGAAAGACATCATTTATGAAGTGCTTATTGCATATATTCTACTTTCATCACAAACCCTTTTCATCAAAAACCAATGAACGTGCATTTTACTTAAAATCCTTTTTTTTATGCATCTATAAATTGGTAGAATGGGCATTTGGAAGGACATCTTTAACCCAGAATGGAAGAAATATGCAATTGGACCATGTGCTCTCTTTAAGGGGAACCAACATAGATCATTGGACCAAATTGTGAAAATCACTCAAGTGAGACCCTGCTGTGATTGTGTCATGAATATCAGCTATACCTGAGGATGATTTACTGCAGTTCCAGGATATTCTACGAAGGTCTGGAGTCTAGTTATTAAAAGTTGCCCTACATTCAGTTGTTCCTGGCTTCCACTTATGCCTACCTATGCAAAGAGGTGCCAAGGCATCTGGTGCTCTTGAAATTGAATTTGTTTTACACCATTCCATCATCACTTGCAGCTTTGAGAACCCATGGTGCCAAGCTGCATCCTCAGAAGCTTGACCAGAAGGCCATGTGGAGCCACCGGCACCCTCTTCCCCACCCTCTTGAAACACAGGCTCAGCAAGACTTGCTCCATATGGTGTGTTTTACATAGTCACACCCTTGGCTCTCTGTCTCTTTTTAGATCCATTGCTTCACTTTTCACCAAGGCTATATGTACTCTTTTCAGAAATTTCCTCAATTCAATTTCCACCCTTTAAGATAACTAACAGTTTTATTCAATGACTAAAACCACTAACTAAGGGTATAGGAGAGGAATTAGAATGAAGGGGATCGAAGATGCTCAAGAATGCTCCTTGAAACAAACCTGAGTTCCTTTGGACTTTCAGGTTCAAGTGTGCCATTATAGCTGGGCCTTTTCTAGTTGCATGTCTTTGGACACTTTCCTTTTCCTGGACACACTCGGCACACTTGGTCTCCATGAACTGCCATTGCGTGTACCCTAGGTCTGCACTGTCCAGTGGGGCACTACACCATGGCAGGATATTCTTCTATGCTATCCAAGACAGTGGCCACTCACCATGTGTGGCTAGGGACCACTTGAATGGAGGGTGGTGCAGTGGAGGGAGTACATTTTTAAATCTTAGTTACTGCAAAACTGATACTTGGTACAATCATTTGGAAAACTTGACATGTGAATCTATCTTTCCAATTGTAAATTTTAATCTAAATGCAGATCAAATAGTTTTGCTGAAAAGTACAATGCCCAAATGGAGATGTCCCATGAATGTAAAACGCACAGTGGATTTCAAAACAGTACACACAAGAAGAATGGAAGATAGCTCATTAATAGTCTTTATATTGATTTCCTATTGAAATTCAATATTTTGGATGTATTGTATAATTAAACTAAATGTCATGTTTCTTTTCCTCTATTTTAAAATGTGCCTTGCAGAAGAAAAAAAAGTAAATGACTTAATGGCTCCCATTGTCTTTCTACTGGACAGTCATGGCCTAAAGCCTGTTTTCAATATTGTCCCCACCATAGAACTTTTGTCTGATCTCTTTTATACATTGCCTGTCTTCTTTGATGACACATTTCCAGCAGCTATATAGCTTCTTTTGCATTTTTCTTCCCTTCCTGTTGACTAGTTTGTTCAGTGTAGTGGGCCTGTTACACTGATAGAGAGGTCCCTACTACCCATCCTCTTGAATTCTAGCCATGTCTGTGGAGGGTTGGGTAAGTATTCTGTGGCTACTGATTAATTAAAGTGTTCATAGCCTGGTTTGTTGTTAGAATGGAATTAACAGACCATTATATGATTGGTCTGGATATTTCCAACAAATTTTAATTTTCTACAATGGCAATGAGGCCACCAGTTACATTGCTTGGCAGTCAAGCATCATGTCAGCTCATAGAAGTCTTCACAGCAGATCAGGGTAGGTTTGATTCTGATGGGCCTGGCCTGGGGGTGGGGCAGATAGAGACACAGAGAGAATGGGGTGTGTGCCTGTATCTCTGGAATTGCTCATCTATACAATGAATGTTTCAATCCACTTACATGAGAACACTCAAAACTGCTACAACTGAGCAGAGTCAATTCTCATTTATTTTGGCTAATAAAATCTATATTCACCATTAACAAGTGTTGCCCTCCTTCTGCAAAGTTTAATTAACGATAAAACAAATTGTGTGGTTTTGGTTCTTTGCCAAATCCATATACATGCAGAAATGTCCTCATGATTCAGAGCCAGCTAGCAAAGGCCTTTTAGCCCCTGGGGGAGTTAGCGTTTCATCCCTGAGTTTGTCAACCTTTCAATTCTTGGTTGGACATGTCCCTAGGGCTTTAATGTTATATACACTTGGCCTCGGACTAAATTTATGTTTAATTATTTGTGAACATTAGAGGACCTGGTGTTCCAGCTGGAGTCAGTGTCCTGGATATAGGGGTGTTGGGCCCCATTCATATTCTTCAACACCTGCTGAGCATAGGATATGAGCCTAGCATGGTCATCTATGTTCTGTTTAGTTTTTATGACAGCCCTGGTAAGTAGGGGATGCTGTTTCACTTCTCAGATGAGGGAGCCGAGACTCAGAGAAGTTAAGTAACTTGCCCAAGGTAACCCAGGTGAAGAGAGGGGCATTGCTGAGGCCCAAGCCCAAGGCTCCTCAGGGCTGAAGCAGTGTCTACCTGCCACAAAGAGTGTGTGTCATGTCTGTGTGTCTGTGCTGGGTGCATCACCATCTGACTCTCTCACATACCCTCAAAATCAATATTCTTTCCCCAATGTATGGTTGAGGAAACTGAGGCACAGAAGCATCACATAGGAGGGGTCTGCTGTGGAACAGAGGTGCTGTGGAAGTCCCTACTGTGTTGTGTGGCACCTGCAGGGACAAGGGCTCTGGGTGGATTCCACACCATACATGGCATGGGTTGAAGAGGTTCTGTTGGAGAAAGGAGAGATGTGCTAGGCAGGGGGAGCATAAGATGAGAATCACATCCTCCCTTCCCCAGCACCCATGGAGTGACAGGCCAAACAGGGACCACTGGTCATCTACAGCCTTGTCAGTGATGGAGTGAAGCTGCAGGGCTGTCTGGCCACCCTGGATGCAGGAGTATCAGAGATTCTGCAGAGCAGTGCTAGTCCCAGGTGGTGTCATTCTGGTAAGGTGCTGGGCAGCTCTGGCCTGGAGCATCTGCCACTTTCTTTGGTGTAAATACTCCCATCGTGGCCAATTGAAAAACCCCTGAATATTTAACCACAGGCTTCCAAGAAGGAGTAGGAGATGGCTCCAGTGCTCACTGGCCTCAGGGATCAGAGAATGTGATGCAAGAGGGCTGGAGGGTGCACTGGCCCCAGGGCAGCTATGTTCAGGGCCACCCTCCAGCTTGAAGAAGCACCTGACCCTGCTGCCTGCTCTGCCTAGGTCCTGATCAGTTTGAGAGGAGCCCCAGGGTAAGTTTGGGATAATATGGCTCCTTTCAGAATACTGCTTCTTGTCCAAAGCCACAAAGCATGTGAAGAGGCCGTTGATCCAGTCCCTGCAGGATCATACTTCTGCCCCCCTGCACAGAAGTCTCGAGTTTGTCATCTGAGGCTGACTTGTGCTGTGGACACTGTCCCAATTCTATCTGGGAAATGAGGAAAAGATGGAATCTTGTGTGAAGTGGGGAGGTGAGAGGAGACCTGCCTGACATTTATTTGAGGTACTATTTGCACAAGAGTCAAGGCCAGAGGTCACATCTTAGTTTAACAAACAGAGCAGGTGTGGACAAGCAGACAGCAGCTGGCCAGGAAGGCCACTGTCACTCCAGACAACTTGTTTTGCCTGGTATCCCTGCTGACCACCATGTTCAAAGGAGTCATGAGAAGTTAAAACCTAAAAGGCCAACTTTATTGTGGTGGAGAGGTTTACTGCCTGTTTTTCTTGGTCTTGAGGCCACAGCTGATTCAGTTACCGAGGGCTGTGGAGAGGAAAGGCCCAGTGCACAGTGGGAATGGATGGGCCCTTCTGTGGTCACATTTTCAGTCCCAACTGCGGAGGATAGAGATAGGAACTGGGCAGTGGAGGGCTTTGGGTATGGGGCACAGGTCAGTGAGGAAACCCTTTATGTCCTTCTCTAGCTCAGAACCAGCCCAGGCTCCTAGAGTGGAGCTGTGAGATGAGGATGGTCACTGGGAATAGCACTTCCCAGCACTTGGTATCAGCCACCTCTATAAGCATAAATGGAGCAGACACAAAACCCTCTGCTGCACAGTTAAAGGTTCCCTTCTTTGGTGTCACATTGAGATCATGTTTCTTGTTGCACTGGGAGATTTAAATGAAGAGATGAAAAGGAGCCTCAGTTTAGGCTTCTTGAGAAGGCAAACACTCCTCTGCAGCTGAGAATTGGGGCCTCACTCTCCAATAATTCACAAATATTTGCTGAGCTACTACTATGAGCCAGGCACTGTGCCACCTAGTGCTCTCTGATTCCTCCCTGAAGAAGGGCTCTTCCAGGGGAGGGACAGACCAGTACGTGGGCTGATGAGCACCTGAAAGGACACTCTGGGAGTCCAGAGGAGTCAAGTGGGCAGAGGAAGCAACTCCCAAGGGGATTTCCAGATGGTGAGCAACTGTGGGCAAGAGAAGGTAAAGAGGGAAGAAAGCTTTCCTGGCCTCAGGAAGAGGGTGACCCACTGTCCGAGGCAAGAGAAGAGCCGAGAATGACTGAATGTGGTCATGCTACTAGGAAGGGCTTGTTGGAAATAAATCTATAGAAATACTCACTAGAAGGCAATGGTAAGAACTTCCTGACCCAGGTGGACCTGATTCTGCAGATGACAGAGGGCTGGCAGCTGGGAGCAATGAGGTCTGATCTGCATGCCAGGAAGACTAGCCTGGTTGCCATGGGTAACCTCGAATGCTAAGGGGAACCCAGCACAGGGCAGAGGGGGTGGAGGCGTGGATTTCAGGCATCAGGGAGAGGTGGGGACTGCATGAGAGGATGGGCAGCACTGGTGGGTGAGACAAACAGAAGGGTCCCTCTTCGCTGGGATCATCATGGCCCTATACACCCTGAGGGTGCTCCTCTGGATGAGGGTTTGGCTGTGGGTAGGTACACATGACACCTGAGCCTGTCCCTTCACCAAAGCCCTCTCCTTGGAGGCTGTTATTCTGCTCTTCCGTGAAGTGAAAGAAGATCCCCCCAGATCAGAGCCCCTGGGTTCACATGACCCAAAAGGCTTGTGCGACCTAGGCACCCTCAGATTGGCTGTTTGTCCTCCCAGGCTGGCACACAGGCTAGGGAAATCTGTGCCTATGGATTTGATGGTACTCTTCCCTAACTGTGGATCGGGATTTTTTCTTTCCAGCTCAGAAAGGCATAACAGGTGTGTTCGCTGTTGGCCTTCCAGCCTCCAATTCATTCTAAATACGATTCTTCTTAGTAATTTCTTTGAATGCTGATGTTTGACTAGGCATTAATCTACACAATTCACATGCTCTGTGTTGCTCAAATTCTAGATCATTTATTTGACAACTTAAAATTCCTTGCAAGTGCTGCTTTTATTTTGTTATTCACATCTGGAAGTCATTCCTAACATGCCACAGGGGGAAAAACTCTGCCTTAGGTTTTTTAAATAACATTTTCCTCTTATTATAAGAGCCATACATGTTCATTATGGAAACTTAATAGAAAACATACATTTAAAAATAATGATATAAAATGTCCT
>PVKS010041425.1:0-16031 GCA_004027875.1 Aplodontia rufa
ACACACACACACACACACACACACACACACATATTCCACAAATAGAGTAGCTTGTGAGTATTTGATGACATCTTTCTGTCCCCTCATATCCACCCTTCCAAATGACTCTTCTCAGGTGTGCCTTAATGGAGCCGTCCTCCCATATGGAATGATCAGAATGAGAGTAGATAAAGGCATGGAAACAGAAGCAGACATCTTCAGCTAGGAATTAAAGGTGGTTGGGGCTGTGCCAGGGCACCATATCAGTTCAGAAGTCACAGTTGAAGTTCGCTTTCTCAGGACCACACATCCCCTACCCACGGCCCGCCCCTGCTGGCTGGAGTTCATCTCAGGTGAAAGTGTAAAGAAGGCCAAGTTTGCTGTTGACATTAATGACCCTCACTTCCCCACTGCCACATGCAAATCTCCTGGAATGGGTGGAGCTGAGCTGCTTCAAGTGGCCCCAGATTCATCTCTCAAGCAAAATTCCAGCAGGCTGTTCCTTCAGGCTCTGCTCTCAGATCTGGAGGTGATAAACTAATTGGGGCTAATGTGGTAATGGGTAATAATGACATTTACTGTTTTTATCAGGCCCAGGGCATACATTTGCAAGTTAACAGGGCCCTTGGCGAGTAGCAAAGTTGAGCAGGAGGGAGGGGCAGGGACGTTTGGTGTAGGTTAGAGAGGCAGAGGGGCTTTATAGGGCTGCCCTGAATTACCACACTACTCAAACCCTCAAGACCTCCCTTAAGACCTGAGCTGAGTTCCAATCCCTCCCAAGTTAGCCCTCTCACCACATCTTTAACACCTGCAAAACCCTCTGGGCTCATGTTGCGTAAATAAATAAAATAAGCATGAAAGGACTATTACTACCACTTAGTCCCCATTCCACTTTTATAATACAATAACCACTTGCTTTTTCTTCTATTTACAGTCAGCCTCTGTTCATATGCAGACCTTTCATTTTTACAGAAGGAACTTCTTGGTTTTGATCACAAAATCTTTTTCTCTTTGCCAAAACTCAGTTTCCCTCCCTTTTCCCTCAAAGGGGAGTTCCCAGGAGCTCAAGAAACCTGCTTGGACACTTGGCTCATGCCAGGCCAGGAAGCATCCAGGAGACCCAGGAGAGAAAGTTAATGGTTAGGGGATGGTGTTTTTTCTTACCAGGGCAGTCGCTCACCTGTACTGACCGAGGGGAACATTTGTGGCCCAGTGAAGCAGAAGCAGGCAACCCGCTATATGCCCTTGGCCGAGGGGCAAGGGATTGCATGGGTATTTGAAATCTGTAATCCTCCCCAACAATTTACCTTCTTGCCCAAACTGCATTGATTTAGTCTCGATTTCAGTATCTTGGCTTTTGCCTACGGAGTACCTTTAGGGAGTATTAATGAACTGTAGAAGGGATCGTGTGCGTGTCCAGAGGAAGTGAGCAACAAGATAATCCAGCAAATCAGCCCTGGCATTGTTGAGCGTTGACTGCCGGCCCTGAGCATCTCATAGAGGACCCTCCTCCTCGTGATCCTTCCTTTTGAGCCTTCTTTGCAGGCTATCAAAGAAGCCTTTAAATGGAATTGCCAACAGACACTGACAATGAGGCAGTCATGCTGCTGGGGAGAGAACGGGCCTGGAGCTCCTTCAGAACCTGGTACCTGCACAGCCAGGGAAAAGATCTTGATGCCAAAGCAGAGTGGACTAAATGTAGATTAGAAAGTGAGACACATGTTAAAGGGGGCTCCCAAGACCCTTTCCCATCATCTCTGCCAGATTTAGCTTTCAGCTCACTTTGCCTTTATGTTCTCCCTTCCTGATGGTGTCTTTGGGGAGCATGGTACTTTTCACCTGAAACTGCTTCTGAGCTGAAAAGAACAATCACCACCAAATCAATTCCTCATCCATTAACAGGTTGTCTCTGTACTTGAGACACAGGCATAACCTGGTTAGACCTGTTTTGTTTGAACACTAACCTGTGAGTTGGCCAAATGCAAATGAGCCAATGTTTGTAATCCTTTATTTTATTTTTTTAAAGGGCTGGGCAGCCAATCACAAGAGGGGGAAGTGACTTAGGGAATTCCCGGTTGGTGGCTTATTGCTTAACATCCTACAAAATGATTTTAAATTATTGTCATATGCATTTATCTTCACTCCGATGAGAGCTCCGGCGTGATAACACCTGTGGTTGCCCATCCCCGTAGGAGCTGGAGTGATAGGTGCCCGCTGCCTCCCCTCCATTAGCCAGAGCTATTGGATTTCCCACCCAGAATCTTTAGGTAAATGAGGTAAGTCTTCATTTTTAAGCCTTCTTTTGAATCTGGAATTCAAACACCTGCGTGGAAAGAGAAGCCTGTCTGGAATGAGGCGGATGAAAATAAAGCAGACTCTGCGGCAGCTGGCAGGACTTGGAGCTTGCTCTGCAGGGGGTACCTCACTGGGTCTTGTTAGGATTTTCTTTTCAGAGGAAGCTGGATGATTTTGGATGTTATCTGTAAATTTCCTGCATTGTCTGGACTTCGAATCACCGTGAATTTAAAAGCCCTTCTGGCTTCCCTCTGTCAGTGTGGCAAAGCCATGTCCCTGGGTCAGACTGTTCTGAAACCAACAGGCACAAAAAGATAGGTGGCTATGATATAGCTCAGCAAAGGGCTGGTTGGTGACGTAGTTGTTGGGGCTCGAGCACACGGTCTCACTTTCTTATGCCGGTAATTTTTCTGACTCATGAGCTATAAGGGAAGACCAATTCATCTTCAGTCTCTCCCAGCATTGAAAAATGGCAAGGGAATTCACATACACACTGGAAAAAGTGGTCAGGCCAAGGTAGGTAGGGCCCTGAGGAGAGGGGAGCACTTAAAAATGACTCTATCCAGGAAAAAAAAAAAGAAATTCAATTTAGGCAAAGGGTTTTGCCATATCACAAGGGGACAAACTAACCTTTTGTTCATTCCATAATGGGATCCTATGACCAGACAGGCAGATGTGACTCAGCAGTGACAAATGCCTTCGGAACAGGGACTCTTTTGATTTTGTTAGGACACCATGAAGAAGTGCTGGCTCCAACATGGACCGAGCTGAGGAACAGAGGGGAATTCATTTTGTTGGTCAATAACAGCACCAAGGTGGCAGGGCCACCTTTTCGACACCCAACTTGGTCGACTCAGGGTACTCCAAGTGTTCTTGTGGGAGTGTGCATTTTTAGGACCAAGTATAAGGTCCCACAAGTCCAAGTCCACGGTGTCTCTGCTGGTGTCTGCACTGACCTCAGTGAGTGCAGGGATTCTGAGAGCTTTCTGGTGGAAGGTCTAGCTCAGGCTTTGGCTTGTAGGAGCAGGTGTGAGGATGTATCAGGGCTTTTCAGCGTATAAAAGGGAAGTTAGGTCTCCTGGATAGCTGTGTGCCGCTTCCACTGAGACCAAGGGAAGAGCTGATTTCCTACAGGAGAGCGGAAGATGCCTTATTGGGGAAAATTTCAAGGTTAAGCGATGCTATCTGAATGTTCTTAGGAGATTTGAATGACGATCATAATAACTGCATTTGGAGCTTGAAGAAGGTTCTTCTTCTTCTCTTTTTTGGTGATCTGAAATTCTGGGGTGGTCATAAAACTTATCAATTTCATCTTCTTATTAATACGCAGTTGGGTAGGACCAGGTAGTTTCTATACCAAAGGATAATTGTGTTTAAAAACCATGATGGATCACAAAATGAGGGTCATTTCAAAGTCTAGCCACACTTAAGAAAATAATGAATATTACAGAGACCATCCTTCTTCATGTTTCTAAAATATTTCAGAGAGTCCTTCTAAAATCAACCTTGAGGGAATGGCTGTGCGTGAGTTCTGCTACGTTAACTCAAGACGGTGCTCATGGGCAATCAAGGTGGTTCATTTGTACAAGAGCTATCAAATTCTGTTGTATTTATTCCTTTGTACTAAAAGTGACCTATTAAGTCTGCACAAGCTTTTTTTTTTTTTCATTTCTTAATATGTTACTGTATTGTGGTTTCAAAGTACTCTGGGCTTTTCCACACCTTTGACACTCTGTCACTATGCCCACACTCATGATTCCATGTTTTAGGGATCTGAAAGCAAGCACTCCCATTCATTGGCCAACTCTCCTGGATTCTCTTTCAATATTTTTTTTGACTCCTTAAGGGTCTGAGACAAAATGGAAATGGAGAGGTTAAAATGTGTACTCAATTGCGTTCGGTTAGTTACTTGGAAACTGGAAGGGACTTATATTAGGTCTCAGATCAGAATGTAAGTGCTTTGGGCCAAAGTTCATTTCCAAGGAAGTGGAATTTAGCTTTCTGGAATCTTGCAAAGTTTTATTTCCTTCTTATCTCTCTCCACCCCTCCCTGAATTTGGGAAATTGAGCACTGAATTGTGTTCGTTAGACTCTCTCTTGCTTTTCTGAGAGCGCTGCGTAAGAACCCTGTTTCACATTACAACATCAGGCACCGTCATCGAGGCTTATATAAATCATGGAAAAGTTCCTCAGTCTTCCCCCTTCCTCTAGATGGAGTCACCCCTAAGTTCTTTCAATCAGATGTGATTTCCAAAGATCTCTGGGGGATGGGGTGGGTGGAAACCAAGAATACCATAGTAGAATCTGCTAGCCCTCTTAAGAAGAAATGCCTGTTTTGAGGAACAAACATAGATTCAGTAACAGAGTTTTGCTGCTGTTCTGCCCATTTCTCTGATTAAGATGGCTTGCTGGCAGAGTTGAAGCAACCATCTTTTCTGTTGTGGGTGGGGCCCTGGTTGGGAGGCTTGACTTGGTGTTTGGAGACCACACGTTCGCACCCTGCTTTTGTTACTGGGTAACTGAGCCTGTTGCAGTGGCTTTCAGCTTGGGTAAGCAGATTTCGTGGTGGGGATCACCCTCTGAGACAGACGCAGGAGGCAGCCGCAATTGCCCAGGTTTTCTTGAATCTGCTTTTGAATAACCGAGGGGAGAGGGTGGATAAGTAGCTATTTAACATTTTCATATCCAATTTTTTTATAAAATGAATTTTAGATAATGTGATTTGTTCTAAGAAGTGAGCAGTTTACTCTTATTAACTATTGTCACTTTTTTAAAATTGGAAGGACTTTAAAGTGACAGTCTTAAGCTGTGCAGGACATCAGCAGTGCAGAGGGGCACTCACAGCTGCTCATCTTAAAATGGGTTATATATCCTAGCCGAAAGGCATTGAGGTCAGGAAGCCAGGATGTGCTGGAGTAGAAATGTCCATGGGTCTTTCAGTTGTTTGATAAAAATGTTGCAGAATTACAGAGGGGAGGAAAGATGTTTCTTTAAGAACCTTCCCAGACTCCATCTCTGGAGTGACAGAAGCCCAGCACAGGGAAAGCATTGTGGGTCAGTGCTCAGAATGGCACCAGGAGACCTGGCAAAGCTGTGTGGCCCAGGGCAACACACTTCACCTCTCTGGCCTTTAGTTTCATTTTCTACACATATCTGATTATCTTTAAGATTCGTTTCAACCCTCAGATTCTGCGGCCATTATGACCAACTTGGGGAGAGGCCAGCTGTGCCTGGGCGGGGGCAGTTCATCAGGATTATCATGGGTCTGAAAGCTGAGAAAGGCAGGGGGAGATGTCTGCCTAGAATGAGAGAGGAAAGAAGATCAACCAGTGCCTTCGAATGGCTTCTTTAGGGTCTTCAGAATCTTGGCCATGGGACATGGTTGGTGGAGCGCTAAGACCTGACACCAGGAGCCTTTATTAGGGGTATCAGTTTATTCCCATACAACGTCCCATCTTTACCAGTTTGGTTCATATGTCCAAAGATGGTGAAAGCACAGAAGTGGATGGAACAGACTGCTGGTGATTACAGGAGCAGTCGATGGACATGATCCAATACCATCTTCCACAAAACACCAACGCATTCTCCTGAGAAGGGAACAGTCAGGTCCCGGTGGCATCTGCTCTGTTTGCGTGGGGCTCATGAGCTCACCTGACCGATTGCCTGTGAGTTACTGGGTAGATGAGGCGGATGTGGAGTAACTTCCACAGGAAGACCCAGTGGGCCATATCATAGGGACAATAGTGCTGGCCCAGTCAGTGGGCAGCCCAACCTGCAGCCCCGGGTGCTCCCAGAGGGCCTCCCGTCTGTATCGGGAGCAACAGGCTTGCAACAGAGTCAACCAGGGTGTCCAATTTAAAGAGGCTGCTAGGGTATTAATTGGCCTTGTTTTAAAAGAGACACCTGTAAAATATTCCTTTGAAAATGATTTCATTAGCACCTAACCTCATTTTCTCTTCCATTTGCTTTATGGGTCTGGGTCTCTTATTCTGGTTCATTGGATTTACATTCTCTCCTCTTGGGTCTCCCCCCATACCCTGGCCCTCAGAACCCTGCTCACTTATTTTCTCTGAAGCATCTTAGTTGTTGCTAAGGGTACTTGAATATCTATTTAAGATACAACCAGTATAGATGCATTCAAAAAATGCTTTCAGATGAAACAAAGTCTAAAATAAAAAAGTGCCTATTATCATAGTTTGGTTGTTAGACAAATAGAGCACCGCATTAACCCCACCATTTTAACGTAAGCACTTATTTTTATTTTGGCATCGCCTTGTCTGGATGTACACTCTCTTTGATGCTATTATAATTGTGGTGAAATGAAAATATGATATCTAAACTGGACATGGAGGTGCATTCCTATAACCCCAGCTACTTGGGAGAAGAGACAGGAAGATTTCGAGTTCAAGGTCCGTCTGGGCAATTAGTGAGACCCTGTCTCAAAATAAAAGGAAAAATAAAAATAAAAAGAGCTGAGGATGTAGCTCAGTGTGGAGTACTTGCCTAGTATACAAGAGACCCTGAGTTCAATTCCCATACAGAAAAAAATTATAAATCATTTGTATTTAGCATTTCTTCCTTACTTTATATTATAGATACACAATCAGTAATCTTGGGGGCTGGGCCCTTCTTGGCCCAATGGTGGATTTGAGAAATTGCAGTCACTCCATTAGCCCTTTCTCAACCTGATGCAAATTTCCTCCAAAACTTTCTTGAGCCTTTTTCGGAACAGGAAGATCTTCCACTTTTTGTGTACGGCAACAAGACTTGAAGAAAATGGCCATCTTATAGATATTATTCCAGAATCCCTCGGGGGGGGGGGGCTTTAAAAATTCTCTTAGTAGGGCTGATGGAATATACTAGAGGAAGAGGTGAGGGGAGTTTGAAAGCCAAGAGCTATTTTCAGTCTGTCTTCATGGTGACTGACAAGTCTTTTCAGAGTCTGTAGATTTGACCTTGAATTCAGCCTGTACTTTGTCCACTTAGAAACCCAGAGGGCACCTGGTCTCTGTTGTGCCATCTTAACTCCACTGGCCAGAGGCTGTGGGTTGAGGAACGACGGTGAAGGGCAGAGTTTGACTGCCGTGCGTCTGGAGCGGGTAGAGCCTATGACTTTTTTATAGCTTGGGAGCAGCTGGGATGTGGTATTAAGAGCACCAGTTTTAGGGTTCAAACTTGACTCTGCCACTGAGTATCTGAGTACTTTGGATGACTTATGTAAGCCTCTAAGTTTCTTCATCTGGAAAATGGAGTTAATCTACTGCACGGGGCTGTTGAAAGGATTAAATCAAACAAAGAATGTGAAAGTACCTGGACAAATGCTTGTGAGTAAACAATTTCAGAAAGGAAGTCAAGGAGAAATATTTGGTTTGAGTATTTGCAGTGCATCTTTTTGGGTGAGAGTGGTTATGATAAAAATTCTGGGAGATTTTTTTTTTTTAACTGGGGATGATGGGCAGTAGGGAAACAAGATGATCCATGTTAAAGGGAACCTTCCAAGTCAAGCCTTGTGAAGGTTCTAGGGAAGACCTGGGGCAGTAAGCAAAAAGTTTCTTTCGCTGTGTCACCACTCCTGGTGCACTGGGGCTTCCAGAAGAAGCAGTCCTCCTCTAGGCAGTTCATGTGACTAACTGCAACTCCGTATAACGTTGTCCACCACTAAAATTCTTGACTCCTTTCTAGATGTCTACAGACCACTGCTGCAGAAAGCAGTAACCTTGAGCATTCTAGAGGTGTTAGTGAAAAAACAACAACAAAAAAGTAGAAGACCTACATACTTATTTTGCCTGGACCATGTAAGGTCTGCCTCCTGGTAAATTATTCAAAAATTCTGGCCATGGGAAAGTGGTTTCAAGGACTGGGTTGAACCAACTAGTCCTTGCTGTTAGTAAAATAGCCAGAATTCCTAACCTGGCATCCAAGGATTTCCCAGTGTCCGTGGTGAGAATTCAGGGGATCTATGAACTTGGATATGAAAAAAGAAAAAACACTACATGACTATTTGCAATAAACTAATAAACTCTAATTTAACTTTGCTATTTTCCCTCAATATAAATATAGGCAAAATTCCACATTAGTTTGGTGGCAACTGTGACCATTGCCAAAAAAAAAAATCGCATTTTTTATTGTATTACACTTGTGGCAAATTTAATCAAGTATCAATATCTGACATCACAGAGGTTATTAGACCTGTACTAAAGATTCTTAATTTATGTGTTAATAAAGAAGCACATGCTACTATAATACATTTGTTTTTAAAAAGCATTTTGATAATTGAGGTAATCGAGAAGAGGCCTCCAGCCCTCAACAGATTGCAAAATGGGTTCAGAGTACAAATAAAAGGTTAAGAAATCCTAATTTATGGAGTGTTCTTGCACAGGGTCAATGAAATGACTACTGAAGGGCATTAGCTGAGAGTCAGTGTCTGCCAAATCTGGGGAATACATTCTTCCTGCCAGGGGAAGCCTGGGAATTGTGGAGGGACCTCCCCATAGTGAGAACTTTAATAGAAATAGTGGGAATGACTGTAAGAGCTGGTATCGGTGAGTGCTTGCTGCAGGCCGGGTGGCTGCAAGCATGTTCAATGTCATATTTTGTTTAATCCTCCCCCTCTTCTGAGAAGGTAGGTCAGGGGGCATTGACCTCTCCATTCACGGTGGTGATAGATCCTTGGTGCACTAGAGGTAGGAGTTGGAGACGGACGTGCAACTTGCATAGATACATAGGGCCCTGTCCATAATGGTTTAATGCTCTGCTGCTATTGTGTTGAAATTCCTAATAATTTTCCAACAAGGGACTCTGCATTTTCTTTTTGCACTGAATTCTGCATTACGTAGCTGTCCCACCTCTGGTGGTAGTGGAATTGTTTGAATGTGTGATAGTTCCTGATGCTGAGAGTCTGAGTTTCTGCCGCGAAAAGCCTCCTGCACCTTCCTACCTCGTTCAGCCAAGCATCCAGTGGTGGAGAGCTAAGACCTGTTTTGTGGGGGGAGGTGTAGTTTTTGAGTTGGTGAATTTTACAGTTTTGTTTGATCTCCATAGATGCCCTCTGTAACTGGGGGGAATGGCCAAATCACCGGCTGGAGAGGATTTGATTCCTTGAACAATCTTTCCAGTAGGGAGTTGTTTACCTTCCTGATAGGTTTTCATGTTTTATTCTCCAAAGAGCTTGCTGCATAGACCAGTGGGTTCAGAGAAGCAGAGCTAAGTCTGTTTTGGAAGGGAAAATGAGGGCGGGTGTACTGAGTCTATCATTCTTATAGGAAGACACTAGAAAGGAGCCTGACTTTCTTGACTACGTCTGCTTAATGATTATCTGAACAAAGAGAAAACTCTATTTTTGCTAAAAAGGAGGCACTCTAATTGGTGAGAAAATCCAGATATTATTTGCTTCTTAAGCTGCAAAGATAATGGAATAAGCCTTATGTGGTTCCTCCGTACTTTAGCATGAAGTTTTCACAAGCTGTTCCAAGGTCTGAAACAAAGTCCTAGGGTAGAAGAAGGGGAGAACTTTGAGAGATTCCATTGAGTGACAAAATGCAGGCCCCCAGAATGGCACACCTACAGTGTCTCCCTGGTCGGTGTGGCATTCCTAACACAGGCAGATGTGCCCTCAGGGCCTGTGTGCAATGCTCAGATATCAAGTGCCCCCCCAACAAAGCCATACTTCCTCCATAATTTTCTACATTTTTTTTCCTGTTGTTATTACTTCTCTTTTATCATGGTTGATGAGTCTGAGGTGGCTTCAGGCAGACACCTCAGCCTCTGAGTCCATCTGGGTCATTCAGCAGAGGCCAGACGGATGTTTTTTGATTAGTTTTGATTTTGGTGCTGAGGATTGAACCTGCACATTCTAGCTATGTACTCTACCACTGAGACTGAAATTTTGCTGGATGAGTTTGAAGGCTGTGGATAGGTGTTTCGGTAGCATCTGGACTGATATGTGCTCGACAAGAACTTTCATTTTAGGGCACAAGGATGACCAGGATGCCTTCTACTCAGGAAAGCCATAGTTAAAGGACCTTGACTGTCATAAGTCTAAGGCATATCTTCTCCTCTTCAGAAATGTAAGGATGCATTTTCAAAGCCATAAAGGATGATGTTTTTCCCACCTGTCCCCAAAACCACTTAAAATACACCCCAAATCAAAGGGAGATCAGCAGAAGAAAGGGACCATGATATGGGAGGTAGGGAGGGAGGAGGGAGATGTTGGGGAATGAGATTCACCAAATTATATTGTGTATCGTGAGCACGTACAGATATATAACAGCAAGTCTTATCCATGTGTGTAACTATAATGCACCAATTAAAAAATATCCAGGACATTTACTGGACCTGTGTCTTGGATAAGTTGTTTAGCTTCTCTGAGCCTTCTCATCTGTCGAATGGGGACATTAGTACTTGACATTTTTTTTTTTTTTTAAAGATAGGACAGTGAGAGAGAGAGAGAGAATCAGTTTTTATTGAGTTTTTCACATGGCTTTCGTTGCTCTGACACTTAGTTGTGTATGTGGTGCTGGGGTTTGAACCCGTGTACTTGCGCATGCCGGGCAAGCACTGTAACTGCTGAGCCACCGCTCCAGCCCCAGTACTTGACATTTAAGGTTCTCATGAGGATTAAATGAGACGATTCGTGTAAAGCCCATCTCAATTCACAGCAGTTCGTAAACAACAGGAGCCATTGTCACGGTCATAGGTTTTGTTGCAATCATACAGTTTGTGAGATTCCAAATTGGTGACTGGTGATCTTTCCTTGGCTTCAATATCTTGATCTTGTTCCTGGGAAGAAACTTGACTCTTAAAATGGTCAAATCCATTGCCCTGGTCCATCCCAACCCCTCCCAGGCTCCAGTCCCCACCCTTTACCTCCCTCCACCCTTCCCACATTCCTGCCCAGTTGGTTTTATTTATTTTTCAGTCAACTAAGGGTGTTAAATCTTTTCTCTTTCTGTTGCCTGATTTTGTGCGAGGCACTCACTCCCTGCCTGCCTCGTGACAACAGTGCTCGGGAGTGTTCAGCCAGCCATGCCCCTGCCCTGTTGGATCATCCTGTTCTTAATGCTCCTGGGGAATCTTTACCTTCTGCGCTCTATCCCCACTGCTGTGATACCCCCTTTAACCCAGGGGTCTGGTGGCCATGAAGGCTGCTTGGCCCAGAGAAGGCTGGCAGAAAGTGGCTTTCTGGGGGAACGTCCCATGTTGCTTACGGCTGCTTTCTCCTGCAGTTCAAAGAGATATTAAGACACTTCCCCTGACCTCGAGTGCTGAAGGCTGGGTGGGGATGCTATTGCTTGATTGGTGTTGTTCGTGATCTCCATTTGAGTGATTTGTTCAGTCCTTTGAGGCCCTTTTTGGCTTTCGCTCATCATATGGTATTGACAAACTCATGAGAAATAAGAGCGCTGTGATACTCGCATGAGGCCAGAAATCACACCTCCAGCTTCTCAGGCCCTTTGCTCCCGGGACCTCGGATCCCCGGCAGAACATGAGTGAGTCTACATAGCCTGTTTTTGAGGAAGGTGTGGGTAGCCTTATTTCTGAGATGGGAAAGCTATATGGTCCAGGGACCGGGGTTTCCAGATCACGCTCTTAGCCCAGGGTTGGACACAGGACATCTGTGAGAGAGGTTAGACTGAGATGGAGGGGTTCAGGGGTGCTTCTGAGTCTCCGCCTAGAGAGGCAGCCCATAGACCACACCTGTTCCTTAAAGCGTATTGACTTTTGGAAGGTGGCCATTTGGAGCAGAGTGGTTTGGGCCTCGATCGCATCTCAGCAGCCCCCTCTCTGCCCTTGTTAATCGGGTTCCTGATCTGAGGCTGGGCTGGCTGGAGGCTGGCCATATCACTGTGCAGGCCTTGGACACCCCTCAGTGCCCTCGTGGAACCGGCCAATGGAAAAGTACAAGGTCTTCTGGCTTCGTGGCCCTGCCAGCTCCTGCGGGCCTGTTTGCGACCTCCTTTCATTCTGAGGGAGTGGGAGGGAAGCATCCAAACTGAAAGTTCAGGTTTTTCTTTGGTTTTTATAGGAAAAATAAATTGGCATGAACACTCAGTCAAACCAGCTCAGGCTGTTTGGGCAGATGCCTTTCTTTGCTTTTTTCTGTTTATTTTCCAACAAATCAATGCTTAACTGTGTTGTTATCGGAGCAGACCAACAGGTGCAAAAAAATAACTCTGCTGCCAACTCAAATGAAAAGGTAGGGCTTATACCCTCTGGGAGGTATTCGGAAGATAACAGAAGCCCCTGCCAGCAACTGAATTAACAGCTCTGTTGACGGTGGGTTTTATGTTAACAACCTGCTCCTAACCCTCCGACACATAAACACGCCATTGTCTTGGGACAAGACTTTCAGCCATCCAGACAACCAACTGCTTTATTCTGCCCTGAGTGCAGATTGGTTTTGGCTGAGGTGGTTTTGTGAAACTCACAAGTTTTATGCTGTCTGCCAACTCCATGTCTTAGCAAGGATATTCTGTGCAGGCAAGGCCATGGGGTTGCTGGAGAGAAGAGGATCAGTCCTGTTTCTTAAACCTCTTGGAAATTCTTTTCAAGGTTGGTTATTCCCAAACGCCAGAGTGGATTGCCCGGCTCTCTCTGCTTTGGCTGCATTTCATCCCCAACAGGAGGTGGGGATGAGCTCACAGGACTTTGGAAAGAGCTGCTATTGTTTTGGAAGAGAGTCCTTGCTAATGGTTCACTGGAACAGGGCTGTAGTAACTCTAGCACCTAGCATGATGCCAAGCATCTAGTAAACTGTATATACATACATAAATATACATATATATGTATATATATATGATTTTCAGCATTTTTTAAAAGGTAGGGACAGTGAAAGAGAGAGAAAGGGAGAATCAATTTTATTTAATTTTTCATGTGGCTTTCATTGCTCGGACACTTTGTTGTGTACATGGTGCTGGGATTTGAACCTGTGTCCTCATCCATGCCACACAAGTGCTGTAACCACTGAGCCACCACTCCAACCCCTGTCAGCATTTCTTAGGAATAGTTTCTCTCCTCTGAAGCCTGAGATGTCAATTTTTTTGGGTATGAGGCCTCACATCCAGGTGGTTAAATAATTCCATTTCTGAGGAATATATTAGTTTAATCAAGCAAAGCAAATTTACATCCATTAAATAATCTTTCTAAAAAAATCTGACTCTTTTATTGGTGATTGTAGTTGTTCATTGGATGGAATTTGTTGTTACACATTCAGACACGCACACAACATAACCATTTAATTTGGTCAATATCACTGCCCAGCATTTCGCCCCTCCCTCCCTATCTCCCACCTCTTGGTCCCTTTCTTCTACTGATCTCCCTTTGATTTTTAGGAGATCCACCCCCACCTTTGATTTCCTTTTTCCTTTTCTAGCTTTTGCATATGAGAGAAATAAGACCCTTAACCTTATAAGTTTAATTTATTTCACTTAACATGATGGTTTCTATTAACTAATCTTTTGAAGGACTAAAGTGGAGGCTGGCTGGAGCTGGGATAAAGCCAGCCAGCCATGGGATTCTCTGGATGGAGTAATCATCATAGGTGTTCATCATCAGTAATCATCATCAGTGTTCTGAGGTCAGGTTATTTGTTAGGTTTTCAGAGGTGCACGCCTATATAAGTAACCAAGCAGCGCTGAATTTAACAATTTGGGGGTACTGAGTATTAGGAACCGTTTTTTAAGCGAGTGAGACAGATACATATAGGGAGAAAGACAGAATCAATTTTATTTAGCTTTTCACGTGGCCTTCGTTGCTCGGACACTTGGCTGTGTACGTGGTGCTGGGGTTTGAACCCGCGTGCTAATGTATGCCATGCAATTGCCGGAACCGCTGAACCACCACCACTCCAGCCCCTTGTATTAGGAATTTTTTATTCAAAACCAGCAAACAATATTGTAATAGGTTCTCCACAAATGAATTGGAGCTTGAATTCTCCCAATTGAATCTTTGATCTCGGACTTTACAAGGATTTTCTTGTGTTGATGGGCATTTCCTTCATGCCTTTTGGAGTTGGTTATATTGTGTGTATGGGGGAATTTAGAGGAAGCAAGCAGGTGAATCTACATATCAGAAATTCTCAACTGTGAAAGTGCTGGAGAATTACTTAAGGAGGTTCTTGGAAATTGGGGCTCTGATTCAGAGGTCTAGGGTGGGACCTCAGGGAGCTTATTTAGATGATGATGGTTCAGTGATCTGTAGACCAAACTGAGAAACAGCTACATGGTCTCTTCAACCAAGTAGGAAAAAAAAATCACGGAAGGGATCCAGGATGCTCCCATCTCCACATCTGTTCCTTAACAAAGACCTGCAAAGACCCACCCGTTGTAATAAGAAGGGATTGTATTTTTGCTATGCCTTCTTCACTCTTACAGTCATCTGGTTTTGGAATAACACAGTTCCTACCTCTGCTGCTGCAGGATAGGGACTGTAGGGCCCTCTCTGATCTTAGTGCAAAAAAATAGGCAACTCCCAAGCCAGGTAAGACAGCAGGCGTGAAATCTCTCAGACCTTCTCTCATGCCTCTCAACCCTGTTTCTATGACAAACTGTAAAATTCTTACGTAATATGAGTTCAACGGAGATTTCTTAACCACCCATGCTGTCCAGAGATCTTCAGGGGCCAGTGGCGATCTTTAGAGGGGATGAACCCACAGAATACAGGTCAAACAAAAAGCAGATGTGCATTCTTGGTAGAAGGAGAGAACCACCGCTTCTCTTGAGGTCTCAAAAGGCTCTGTGACCTTTTCAGATTCAAAGCTTGCCCTATGCTCACTTGTCATATCTGAACGGGACTGATAAGCTCTGCAGGTTATTTAAGGCAATCTTGTCTTTTGATCAACTTGGTGCCTGCTGCTGTCAGTAGGGCTTGGCTTGTCTGGGTCTGGCACCAAGAATGATAAAGATCAGCATATCACGTGTATTTCTGAATGGCTTACAGTCAATAAGGTGTACCTACAAGGGATCCAGATTTGGCTTCCCCAAATTTCAATACTGGTCATGAAAACGTTTGAAACCCCGAGAATGATATTCAGATGTTGCTCCTGGGAACATGAAATGTCTTTCAAAAACGCATATGAAGGTATGAAATTGCCTGTGCTGTAATCCCAAAGGATCAAATGCATTCCCCAAGCTTGATTCACATTTCGATTCATTTGTAAAAGCACAAATTATTGCCTGTATTATATTCGGCTAGATCTCACACATACGTTAATTTTCTTTGCTCTTAGCTGGGAGTAGTCCTTTGAAATGTCAGTCATATTGAAACAGGAAGTCAGTAACCTGTTGCAACATCCTTAGGGCAAATGCTGTGAATTCACCTGCTAGTAACTTTAAGAACTGAGAATGGGGTGGATGTCACCATTATGACAAAAGTAATTATTTAAAAAGCCTAATTGCTCTTCTGGCTTGAGGACTAAAAATGTCCCATGCCAGCTAGTTCTGTGGCGGTTTGGTTGACGGAAGAAAGGAGCTGGGAAGAAGGCAGACTGTGGCCTTGACTGTGCATCCCTGGGGCTGGGAGGGATGCAGGCACCAGTCCTGCTGAAGATCTGACTGTTGCACTGCTTCCCACTGTACCTTTCCTGCCATGGGAGCAGACTACGCTCTTTGGCCTGAGGTCTAATCCAGGTATGGCACAAACAACCATAGGCCAGTTTATTTCTCCAATATAGAATTAAAACAGCCTTATTGAATCAAGGAAGCATTTACATAGCATGAGCATGTGTGTGTGTGTGTGTGTGTGTGTGTGTGTGTGTATTT
>PVKS010041426.1:0-16027 GCA_004027875.1 Aplodontia rufa
ACCCAGGGGTGCTTAACCACTAAGCAACATTCCCAGCCCTTTTTATTTTTTATTTGAAACAGGGTCTAAGTTGCTTAGGGCCTCTCTAAGTTGATGAGGCTGGCCTCGATCTTGCGATCCTCCTGCCTCAGCCTCCTGAGCCACTGAGATTAGTGGTGTGCATTACCATACCCAGCTTAAGTCATTTCCTCTAAAGGGCACCATATCCTAACAGGTCTGAGCCCAACCTTGTGTGTATGCCATTGTTTAGGTAAAGTGAGCACAGTGTTCTTTGTGAAGAGCAAGGTAAGTGTACATAAAAGGAGATATCAAAACAGTCCAGTGAGGACTGAATTAATCCTAGCCAATCACCCAGGGCTTCTCTTCTGTTAGTCTCTTCCCATCTTAGCACTACCTTGAGTTGTTCTTTTCTTTTCTTTTTTCAGTACTGGGGATTGAACCCAGGACTTACAACTGCTAGGTAAGCACTCTATGACTGAACTACATCTCCAGCCTTTTTTATTTTCTATTTTGAGTCAGGGTCTCACTAAGTTGCTGAGGCTGGCCTCAAAATTGTAATCCTTCTCTGTTAGCCTCCCAAGCTGCTGGAATTATAGGTGTGCATCATCATACCTGATTAAGAAACTACTTTTAAATGACAAAATTATAGGGAACTGGAGCAGTGGCTCAGTGGTTACAGCACTTGCCCAGCATGTGCTAGTATGCGAGTTCAAATGCCAGCACCACGTACAAAACAAAGTCATGGAGCAATGAAAGCCACATTAAAAAATAAATAAAAATTGTCTCTTTCTCTCTCTCTCCCTCTGTCCCTCTTTCTTTAAAAAAAAACTACAAAATTGTAGAGATGGAGAACAAATTAATGGTTACTAGAGGTTAGGGATGGGGGAGTGGTGGATATGACTATTAAGTGGTATAAGAGGGAGATCACTATAGACGTGGGTCCATAAATCTATACATGTAAGAAAACGGAATAGAACTAGACATATGCCTTGTACCTATGTCAAATTTTCTAGGCTTTCTATTGTACTGTCATTATTTGAAATACAACAATTGAGGAAGACTGGGTGAAATTCAGCTTCCTGTGAATCTAGAATTCATTTCAAACAAAAAGCTTAGAAAGACTCTCAAGTATAATCCTGCATTTCTTTTAAGTGCCCTACAAAACCTTTGCTTTTTCTAATTTTTCTTTTGAAAGTAGACCATCCCACTTTCACTCCATCCCTACTTGACTATTTTTTTAGAGAGAAGGAGAGAGTAAGAGTAAGAGAGAGAGAGAGAGAGAGAATCAATTTTATTTGCCTTTTTTTAACTGGCCTTTGTTTCTCCAACACTTAATTGTGTATGCAGTGCTGAGATTTGAACCGGGTCTTCATGCATGCCAGGCAAGAACTCCAACCGCTGAGCCACCACTCCAGCCCTAACCCTGACTCTTGAGAAATAAAAGTACAGACTTAGAAACAAACTTTCCCGCTTGGCTGGGTGAGGTGAGCAAGCCTATAAACCCAGCAACTTGGGAGATCGAGACAGGAGCATTATAAATTCAAGGCATCCAGCCTGGGCAATTTAGGGACTCTCTGTCTCAAAATAAAAAGTAAAAAGGGGCTAGGGATATAGCTCTGTATTAAAGCACCTCTGTGTTCAATCCCCCTCCCCAAAAATAAATGAGAAAAAGAAACGAATTGTCCCCCTTTCCCATCTTAATTATCCCAGTGGACAGAAAAAAAATGTGAAGAAAATTCATGCGTCCTTGTTTTATTTTAATCTATGGACCTGATGTTTCAGGTGGAGCTATCCATTGGTAATGCCTTGAACAGACTGGAAAGATTCTATAGCTAAGCCAGCTCTTCTCCCTGCCATAGGGGAAAAAAAGCAGAAACATGTTAAATTCCTTTCCTCCCTTCCTTGTGAACAGAAGTATCAAGTGGAAGGTAGCGACGCATAGGGCAGGACAGGAAGCTGTGGGGTTCTGCAATGACAGGCACCAGGCCACCAAGAAAAGCAGAGGGAACTGTGGTCTGGCTGCTGAACTGTCCCCTGGAGTCAGGCACTTGAGTAAGAGGAACAGTTCAGCTAGCCTCAGAGAGGGGACATTACAAGTTGAATGCAGAAACCTGACCCAGCTTCTCCCCACATCCCTGGAAGAGATGGACTAAGCCTGGGACCCTCAGAGGGACCACGTGGGAAGGATCGGGCAGGTTAGAAAGGGATTCCGGAAGAGTGCATCTGCCGCAGGCTATCAGATTCCACACACACATTACCCTGCCCATCTTGGCCCTTATACAGTCCTGTATCCCCCTGAAACTTCTTTAATACCCCTCATTTGGCCCATGCAACCCAGCAGTTTATATCAATTGTCTCATTCAAATTATTCTCTAATTTTAAGTCCCAGATACCTGAGTTCAAATCCTAGTTCTACCACTTACTAGCTACAGGATCTTAGGCATGCTATCTAAACCTTGATAGTCTTTGGTTTGTTTGTCCATTAAACAAGGGTAATGTCTGCCTTATACGGTTTGTGTTTGGCACTAACAAGTGCTCAGCCAATGCTTGCTCTGCTCATTCTTTAGCATGTGGATGCCACATTGCAAGCTCCTCTTCTTTCTCATCCAATACCTAGCCTGGGGTTGGGCGCACAGTAGCTTGTTAATAACTCCTTGTTGGCAAGGCTAAATGGCACTGGTTGCTTTGGTGATGCTGATGGATACCTGAAATGGGCATAAGGGAATGCTAATATTCCATTTCAAAAGTATGAAGGGAACATGCTGATTTTTTTCTTTTTTCTTTTTTGGCAGTGCTAGGGATGGAACCCAGGGCCTAATGCTTGCTTAGGCAAGTGCTCTACCACTCAGCAACACCCCAAGCCAACATGCTGAACTCTTTGCTTCCTTGATATATTGTTAGAGCAAAATTCTTTTTGTTTGTTTTGGTACCAGAGATTGAACCCATGGGCTCTTAACCACTGAGGCACATCCTCAGCCCCCTTTATATTTTATTTTGACATAGAACCTCGCCAAGTTGCTGAGGCTGGCTTTGAACTTGCAATCCTCCTGCCTCAGCCTCCCGAATTGCTAGGATTACAGGCATGTGCCACCGCACCTGGCAGAACGCAATGATTTTAAGTATCTTGACAAAATGGCTTCCTATTGAGTTTATCAAGTGTGGAGCAGAAAGAAGAATCAATTACAGACTAGCATGTTTATTGCCACAGGAGTGGAAAGATTATCAAATAGAGTAAGAAAACCTGAAGTTGACCCAATTACATATATCTCCTGAACAGTATCTTGAGACTACACCTCAGTCTGTAGTTACTTGTGAGGTACAATGGGAAGAGGAATGGATCAGGAAATGAAGACTAGAGCTACAGTTCCAGATATGTTCATTCATCCACTCAGGCATGGTACACATGCAATAAATATCTGATGGCTAAATAAGTGAATGACCAAACTCTATTTGATAACTTCAGACACTGGAATTTACTAAGTCAGTAGGTGTGTGACCTGCAGGAAGTCTCACTTGGCCTCTCTGAGTCTCGTGCTCCCCCCACCTGTCAGATGGTGACAAATTTATTTATATCCTAAAGCAATTATTAGAATTATAGGAGGGAACGCAGAGGCAAGAGCTGTGCAGGCTGTGATTGTTTTCTATTATTGTCCACTATGTAATAGTTACATGAATAGCTTGCGATCATTTGAAAAGGATGTCCTAAGTCTATTTCAAGGGGGCTGAGCATGTGCTATGTCATTTTCCTTCCTTACATGTTGGCAAGCCAGCCAAAACTAGAGTGAGCAGGAGAGATGGTTGTCTCTCCTGGGCTAAATATCACATTTCATTTTTTGTTCTCAAATGGGTTAGATTTCAGATATGGCTCCTGTTACGAACTGAATCATATCCCCCAGGAAAGGTATGCTGAAGTCCTATGCATGTACCCTTATTTGGAAATAGGCTCTTTGCAGATGTACGGTTTTTCCACTATAAAGATACAACTATGAGTTAAGAAAAGGTCATTAGGGTGGGCTCTAATCCAATACGACTGATGTCCTTGTTAAAAGAAGGGGTAAATTTTAATTAAAGAAAAACCTAAGGGCTGGAGCGGTGGCTCAGCGGTTGCTTGGCATATAAGAGTACACGAGTTCAAACCCCAGCACCACGTACACAATGAAGTCTCAGAGCAACGAAAGCCATGTGAAAAACTAAATAAAAATTGATTCTCTCTGTCTCTCTCTCTCTCTCACTGTCCCTTCTTTCTTAAAAAAATAAAGAAAAAGCTAAGAAGAAATTGTAGCTTATTCCTCACAAACCACATATTGAAGTTTGCTGAGAGTCTTACTTAAAATTGATCAAATGAATGCTTCATGAATTCCAGCAGTACCATCATAAATCATTTTGACCAAAATATTCCCTGATATGTTCATCAGGACACCTAGCAAAGCAATGAAATTGCAGACACATAAAAACATGTTGGTAGGCTGGAGTGGTGGCTCAGTGGTTCCGGCGCTTGTCTGGCATGAACGAGGCCACGGGTTCCAACCCCAGCAGCACGTACATAATGAAGTGTGGGAGCAATAAAAGCCACATGAAAAACTAGATAAAATTGATTCTCTCTCTCTGTCCTTCTCTCTCTTAAAAAAAAAAAGAAGGAGTAAATTAGGACACATGCATATACACACAAGAATACCATGTGAAGAAAACCATGTGAAGACATTAAACAAAGGTCATGTGAAGATGGAGTCACAGATTGGAGTTGTGCAGTCAGAAATAAAACACTCCCTGAACAAAAGCAGCTCCACCACACTTCCTTCTGCCCTCCATGTGGTCATGGCGCCCTTTCCACACATAAATGATGCCTTGGTCCAAGCACCTCAACACACAGGTCTTCAGAATGACACAAGTGCCTGTATGGAATGCTGAGCTGCATTTCATATTTTTCAAATATATAAAAAGAGAACTCTCTCAAGTTTGACGGAAAAGAGCAAGAGCAGGTGGCGGTGGGATGCACAGACATGGGGCACACAGAGCCAACAGCTGCTGCCTGCTAGCCTTCTGCATGGAGACTGTCTTGGGAAAGCATGGAGTCCATACTGGGCCCCAATAAAAGCCAGGGAGCGTTCAGGAGAACCAACCTCATCTAAGGTTTACAAGTGATATAAAGTATCATGGGCTTTCAAGCCAAGCTGCACCTGATCTCCACCTAGAGACCAAATAGTAATTTTCAAAATAATATGTACCCACTGAATAAATGAGTCACCTATTTGTCCCACAGAAGGAATGCCTCCTTTTGCTTAGAATAGCAGTTTCTGGTTGACTGAAGAAATAACCAATTCAGACAACAGTCATCAATGGGTTCTAAAACTAGGTAGTGAAAATTTTGTGAGAAACACGATATTAGTCTCAAAGTGATTTCCTTAATATTAGTTATGAAATATAAACAGAAACAAAATGGGATCCTTACAGTGCGAATAACCTAAAAGACATCATCTAGACCAAGAAATCAAAGTTTACATAAACAATAATCATCGATTTGTTTCACTTCTGCCAGAAATACATAACCTGAGCCTCATACCAGGCAAAGGCCATACCAGGCAAACTCAAACTGAAGGACATTCTAATTCACTTGTACTCCTCCCCAAAATGCCAATATAATAAAAGCAAAAAAGAAAAAAGGGTGAAGACTGATCCAGACTTAAGAAGATTTAGGAGAACTAAGAGACATGATGACTAATTACAAATGTGATCCTAGATTGCATCATAAATGATTTAAAAAGTAGCTATGTAGGCCATTATTGAGACAATTAAAATTTGAAAATGAACTACAGATTATATAATGCATTCTGTATCAACATTATATTTCCTGAGTTTGATAACTGTTTTGTGTTTAGATAACAGAATGACGTTGTTCTTAGGAAACAAAGCCACTGAAGTATTAAGGGGCAAAGGGACATGAATGTTTGCAACTTACTCTCAAGCATTTCAGGAAAATAATGTGAGTACACTTGACTGTGTATGTATAGCGAGATAGTGATAAATCAAATATAACAAGATCTTTAAAACACATGAATCTTGACCAAGGGTATATGAAAGTTCTTTTTACTATTTTTGCATAAAATTTGCAAAAAGTTGAAAGCATTTCAAATTAATATTTAAAAAATGTATTATTTAGGGCTGGGCGTGGAAGAGCATGCCTATAATCACAGCAGCTTGGGAGGCCTGAGGCAGGAGGATCACAAGTTCAAATCCAGCTTCCACAACGAAGCAAGATCCTAACTAAGCAACTTGGTGAGATGGTCTCAAAAATTAAAATGGAGCTGGGTGTGGTGGCATATGCCTGTAATCCTAGTGACTTGGGAGGCTGAGGCAGGAGGATTTCAAGTTCAAAGTGAACCTCAGCAAGTTAGCAAGGCTCTAAACAATTTAGTGAGACCATGTCTCAAAATAAAATATAAAAAGGTGGGGATATGGCTCTGTGGTTAAGCACCCCTGGGTTCAATTTCCAGTAAAAAAAAAATAAAAAATAAAAAAGGGCTGGGGATGTGGTTCAGTGGTTAAGCACTCTGGGTTCAATCCCCAGAACCAAAAGGAAAAAGATATATTATTTAGGGAGTGAGGGTGTAGTTCAGTGTTAGAGTGCTTGCCTGGTATGCACAAGGCCCAAGGTTTGATCCCCAGCGCTGCCAAATGTATATGTGTGTGTGAATGTATGTATATTATTTTGAAATATATGTGTGCATATATTATTTTGAGCATTTAATCATGTGCTTAAGGCTGTGCTAGGTCTGAGATATTCAAGGGAGAAGAAGTCATAGTGTCTATCCTCAGCTCACAGCTGGGGCAGCAGGGACAAATGAAGAGGTGAGTGTTTTGGCACATGCTGCAGGCTGCGGGGAGAGCTTGGAGAAGGCATGCTAAGCCCAGACTTCTGGGGAAGGGGTTCAGAGGAGCTCCTGACGGAGGTGAAGCGGAGGCTTAAAGTTGGGAGACCTGGTGAAGATCTGAGGTGCCAACGCGACACGTAAGCGGAAGGGTTGATGACTGTGGGATACCAGGAGACGCCTGCGCCTATAGGCAGCAAGAAGCCACCTGCCTCCTGAGGACAGACAACAAGGACTGGATTAGCAGGTGTCAGGGGCCAGGCTGAACCCTCCATGGCCCCTGAGGTAACTTAAGAAGCACCAACTTACGTAAGCAAAACCACTTGAGGTTGAAAGGTTGAACACAAGTGTGCTTACTGATGACCTTTGCAGTGATGTCTACTCAATGTCCAAGGGACATCAGCTCCCAGATTCATATATAAATGTAAGTAACTTGGATAAGCGCATGGCCCCAATGAGCGAAAGCTGCTAATAATAAACAGCAAGGCAGGAGGAAAATGTCAAGAGATCACAAGAAACTAAAGAAGTAATTTTTTTGAGAACAGGATGAGCTTTACCAGCAATAAGAATAAGGTGGTAGCCAATTAACACACAACAGGATGGAGAGAGATTGTTGTTAATAGGAAAAATTCTGAGAACAGTACTGGGTCCCGTAATAAAGGGAAATCAGCGAAGCAATACTGCTGTTTCACAAGTCAATGGGGAACGGGAATTTCCAGTCAATTATGAGATACAAGAGCCTACATGAGAAAGTACACAAATGTTCTTAGCAAGGGCCTGGTGGGAGTTTTTTTTAACTTGAGTATTATGAAAATTGTAGAAAAATAGTGAAAACAGCATTAGTTTAAACCACATGATGTTGCCAAAATTTAACTATTTCTGACCTGCAAAAATGACAATTTCATGTTCTAAGTGAAAACTCCCATATACTCATTACACAACTTTACCAGTTATTGATACATGCTCTCTGTTTCATTTCATCCCCACATAGTACCCTAGCAAATGGTTTGGTTTGAAACAAATCTCTGGTGGAAGTTTTGTGATGCTTTTAAGTATTAAAATCCATAAAAGAGAATCCAATTATATCTAAACATAAAATTGAAGCTTTTAATTTATGTGTATATATACTGTGCTTTTGTTAATTATTTTATTTTCCCATTAGGATTTCTTTTCTTTTCTTTTCTTTTTCTTTTTTTTTTCACCATGGATTGAACCAGGGACACTAAACCACTGAGCCACATCCCCAGCTCTTTTTATTTTTTTATTTTGAGACAGGGTCTCACTAAGTTGCTTAGGGCCTTGATTAGTTGCTGAGGCTGGCTTTGAACTTGCAATCCTCCTGCCTCAGTCTCCCAAGCTGCTGGGATTACAAGCATGTGCTACCAAGCCTGGCTTATTTTCCAATTAGGTTCTATATTCACGTGGCTCCAAATTCAAAAGGCACTAAAATGAACAAAAAAAGGGACAAGTGAAAAGTCCTTTTCCACCTTTGTCCCCTAGCCAATAGCTTCAAACTCCTGTTCACAGGCCAACAGCTAGAGTCCTTGGAGGCAACCAATCAATATTAACAGTTTTTTATATATCCTGGAGCTCTGTTTTTTAAAGAGTGGGACAGTGAGAGAGAGAGAGAGAGAGAGAGAGAGAGAGAGAGAATGAATCAAATTGATTTAGTTTTCCAAGTGGCTTTCATTGCTCTGACACTTCATTGTATATGTGGTGCTAGGGTTCGAACCCTCAACACCTCTCACATACCAGAGTGCTGCTGTACTGCTGAGCCACTGCTCCAGCCCCCTTAGAGCTCCTTCACATGTTAATAAACAGATTACAAACTATTCACACTCTTCTGCACCTTGCTTCGCTTCTTCTACTTAATAAAAAATCGTGGACATCATACCTCAAAAGTGTAAAACAGGGCTTCCTTTTTTATAACCACCTAGCATTTCATTTTATGGACTGTAATTTATTTAACTAATCAAATCGCTATTGATGGACTTTGAGGCTGTTGCCAATCTGCTGTGGATACAGCTAATGCTGCAGCAGCTTGCCTTACCCAATGTCTTGCACAAGAACAAGTAAATAATTAGGTAGGAGAAATTTCTTAAAAAGGAGTTTCAGGACAGAAGGGAAGGTGGGTTTGCAATTCTGGTAGATAACTGCCAAGTTGTCCTCTTCAGGGAAGAGCTGTTTGCATGCTCTCTGTGCCCTTTTATCACCCACAGTATCCTGGGTGCTCCTTCCCTCTTACTCCTACTCCTAGGGCCCTGTTGGGGACAACTTTAACATCTCAAACTTAGAAACACCCCTATGATCTCAGCTTATCGGTCTCCCTGAACTGCTCTTGGGTCACCCCCAGCCACTAACCTACCCTTCCCCCCTCTTCCACCCACAAGCCATCAGTGGCCTGCTGGCTTCCATTCCTCCTTCCAATTCCACCCTGCAACCAGCCATTTTAGCTCTGCTAGTGTTGATCCCCTGGACTCATTCTCCCTGTGACCTTCGGCAGCACCTGCTCTGCCCAATCCTGGCTGGGTAAAAACCCCACCATGCATTCTCTCTGCCACTCCTCCTGGGCTGCTAGCTATTGCTGGAGAAGGTCATGAAGTTGGCTCCACTACAAAGCCTGGCCAGGCAGCCTCAGCTGGGCCCCAAGGGCTGGGAGGCAGTCCTTTTACATATCTGTATCAAATTTCTCTCAGCAATTGTTCCAAATCCTCTTCTCCTCACATCCTCTGCCCAACTCTTGCCCCAGAACCCTCCGTGGTAGATAGCCTCGCTCTGGATTTCAACGAAAGGATAGAGGCCATCAAGCAGGAACTCCTTTAGTTTCTCCTCTTCACCTGCCTTCCCCAATTCTCTGCATGCTGGACCTTGGCTTTCGCCTCCCAGCCCCCTTCGTGGGAAGGAGGCACTTCCTCCTCAAGATGATTCCTTCCATTTGTGTCCTTGGCACTAGGTTCTCTTGCCTTCTCCTCACTTGGCCATGGGAGCCATCCTCCTCCCCTTTGGGCAAGTTCTTCCTCCTAATTTTCCCTCTCCACCTAAAACCACTTCCCTCATATCTGTGCAATTGCTCCACATTACCACTAGATTTTTCAAATGTAGTGATCTTTAAAATTATAACAGTAATTCATGTCTCTCCTGGCTTTACGTTTTTCTCCCCTGTTCGTCCCCAAATGTAACAGAGTAATCAGAAAATACTTATAAGAAGAAAATAAAAATCACAATGCTACCACCCAGCTGATAACATTTTGATGTTTCTTTCCAATCTTTTTATATGCATATATATGCACATTTATCTACATTTTAACAACATTGGATTATAGTATACATACTGTTTTATGTTTTGGACATTGTAGTTTCCTTATTTATTAACTGTCTGATGCTGGAAGTAAATTAACTTCTCTGAGTATACATTTCCTTCTATGTAAAATGTGGACCCTGCCTCACTGTGTTGTTATGAGATAAACACACACAAAAAAACACTTATCACAGTGCCTGACGCATAGCAAGCTGAATTAATTCTAGCTATTAGGATCTTATCGCATGAACAAATATAGCTCTATATTTCAATGAGTTCTGTCACTGCTATGTCTGATATTCATTTGATACATGAACAAGTATTGATGTGGGTTAAACTCCCAAAAGCAGAATTTCTGGGTCAAAGCAATATGTATTTGTCATTTTGATAGACATTGCCAAATTGCCCTCCATTGAGTGCAAGTTGCCATGATTTCTTTAAATGATAAAGTATTGATGGATGTTGATGCTATTTCAAATTTTTCAGATACAACACCAGACTGTGAACAATATCCTTTTTACTAAAAATCTTTGCATAGATCCATGACTGTTTATCCCAGGAAGAGGAAAGAGGATGAGTACATGTATAGGGATGGGGGTTCACATGGTGCAAATGGGAAACTGCTAGAATCGGTGACACAGAGTGGAGAATGACAAGAGATGAGGTTGGAAAATAGAGCAGGACAAGATTCTGAAGGATTGTAAATGCCACAGTCATTCAGTCAGTAAGTTGCCAAATCTGTGCTGACCACGTACTACACACCTGGTACAGATTTAGATAACTTTGTTTATTTACTGAACCAAAGTAGGAACAGATTCCTGCCCTAGGGGAGCTTACATTCTAGCAAGGAGAGGCAAACATTAAAAATAAAACTATGTAACTATTAGTCACTATTACTGTTTATGTGTTAGCAAGTGGTTAAGTCCTGGGAATAAAAAATAAAAAAAAAAACGTAGAGCAGGCCAAGGGGAGTTAAGTGCTAGAAGTTGGGCAGGCAAGGTACACTATTAAGTGCAGCGGTTACCCCATTATGGACTTTGAACTGATTCTACAAGGAGGAATCACGGATGTAAGTATTCACTTATATTTATTGTCATCTTTGGCATATCCACATAGGTCACCTATATTCATCATCATCTTTGACACATCTACATATGACTTCATACCACATATCTAAGAATATCTTTAAACCCACTCACTTCCTTACTTAAATTTATTTTAAAGGGAACTTCCTAACACTATCATAACTGGAAATCCAATATCAAACACCATTAAAGGTCTAGAACGGGGTATCTGTGGATACTTAGCAGTGGCCTCTTCCCTTCCATTCAGAGACCAGTTTTGTAAATAAGAACAAGAAGCACTTTGTAAACTGTACACTTATATTCTAGGCGGCTTACTGGGGTTTTTGTAGTTTATTTATTTATTTAGCTACTGGGATTGAATCCAGGGGCACTTCATCACTGAGCTACATCCCCAGTCTTTTTATTTTTTATTTTGAGACTGGCCTCAAACTTGCCATCCTCCTGCCTCAGCCTCACCATTGGCTGGAATTCTAGGTGTGCACATGCCCAGCTGCAGCTTACTGTTTAACATACAGCAGATAAGATCTGTCTTCACAAAAACTCTGTGAGCTAGGTACTCTCACTGTTCCCGTTGCTTTAAGAGGAAAATAGTCAAGTGATAAACTTTTCCAAGCCTCAGTTTCCTGCTAAATAAATGGGGACAATGATGGGGATGTATGGGAGAGAAGGGTCCAATGGCTTCTGCTCACCCCATGTAATGCTTAGGGGAGATTTGGAGGGACAGAAGGGAAGGTGCAGAGATTCTAGCTACATCATTCCCTGACCCAGCAGATGCTAATAATTGAGATTAGAGCTAAATTATTGATATAAACTACAAACACCTCCTCCAGAATGAAATTTATTTGTTACTTTTCCTATGAAGAACTTTAATTAGAATGTCCAAATTTTTTTCAGCCTTGCTAGAGTGGAGGTTTTTTTTATTAGAAGAGAGGAAGATGATGTGCCCCTTTAGGAAGGAGACAGATGTGGTGTGTGTGTGTGTGTGTGTGTGTGTGTGTGTGTGTGTGTTGGGGGGGGGCTCCTGGAGGGAAAGAAGCAGCAGAAAGCAAGGTGGTAAGAAACTAAAGACATACTCTGTCAACTTCAGATGTCTCTAATTCAAGTGCTTTGGGGAAAGAAGCAGAATATAACCAAAATAACCAGGCATTGTGGTGCACACGTGTAATCCCAGTGGCTCGGGAGCTGAGGCAAAATGATTGCAAGTTCAAAGCCAGCCTCAGCAACTTAGCCAGGCCCTAAATAGCTTAATGAGACTCTGTCTCAAAGTAAAAAATAAAAAGTACTGGAGATATGGCTCAGTGGATAAGCAGCCCTAGATTCAATGCCTGGTATCAAAAAATATCTCTCTCTATCTCTCTCTCTCTCTCTCTCTTTCTCTGAGATTTATATACATATCAGTAGAGAGACAGTGATTAGGTCTTGTTAAGCTGCTGAATCTCCCAAGGAATACTGCCGCTGTTCAACTTCCTGAGAAGGCAGCCTTGGATCTTTTTTTTTTTTTTTCAAATCAAAATCATTTTCACTCATAGGAAATAATATTGGACTTTGCCCTACTCCAAGAATCAGAATTAGAGATATGTCTTTCTCTGGCTTCATTTACCATTGAATAATGAGAATTCCATAAAGTTACACAGAAGAACCCAGGGTCAATGAGAAGATGGCCACTAAGCAAAGTTCAGTAGAATGTAGTCACCCTGGAATGTGAGCATCGGTGGAGTACTTCAATGCTGTGTTTATAAAGGGAAAATGATCCCCCATACAGACTAAATCATTCATTCATTTTTGCAGTGCCGCATATCAAACCCAAGAACTCGCACATGCTAGTCAAGTACTCTACTACTGAGCTACATCCCCAGCCCTTTTTATTTTTATATTTTGAAACAGGGTCTCCTATGTTACCCAGACTGGCCTTGAACTTTCGATCCTCCAACCTCAGCCTCTGGGGTCACTGGGATTAGAGGCCTGCACCCTCACACCTGACCTAGTATAAATATTTGTAAATGGCTTGGAGGAAATTGGAGACCAATGAAAAGCTTGTCATGGAAACAAACAACAAAAAAAACTAAGGTCAGAAGCAGTTCATCTTTGGTGGAAAGGACGCTTTGCCTAATGACCCCAAATAGCCCCAGATGTGATGTTATGCAGGCCCAATGTTATAGATGAAAAGACCACCTATGATCGAAATGTCCAAAGGCAAGCACCCCGCCCCTGGTTCCACCATGTAAGGAGATATCAGATTCCCTGGATAGCCTGGGACTACACTATCTACTACACCGATGACTTCCTTCATCTGCCCAACATTTGGGGAGTCCTGGGCAGGACTCAGATGACCCTGGCACTTATGCCAGACCTTCTGTTTGTGAAGAGGGATTATAAAAAGCTTGTTGCTTGGTAACACGTGCTTTCTAAACCGTTAGATCTTTGGTATGGTAAAATGGAGCAAGTACTTCAACTGTTTTTAGCTTTCTGTTTTTATTCATTTCTTGTTACCAAGATCCAAAGGGTGACACCATACTTGGCAGCTTTCCAGGAACCCATAGTTCCTAACCAATAGGACCCTGGTAAGTATCTGTGAAGTCAGATTGTTTTCCTGCCAGTAAGCGAGGGAGTTCAGAAGGCCACATACACGTCTAATATGTCACTGGGACTTTAACAAGTCATAGCTTCTCTTTAACTGAACATTATTGATCTTGAATGTCTAAGTTAGCTAAAAGAAGTGTGAGATCATATGAGGCTATTCCTAAGAAATTTAGGAGCCTCTAGAAAGAGTCCAGTTTGTTTATTTTCTAAATCAAATTGGATTTTCTCTTAAAGGAAGCATGTACTTTAGTGGACCATTTTTTAAAAGAGTGATAAATTTTGTTTGGCCAAATACCAAAACCCAAGGCATACAAATTAAACCCTCCAACAACACATATAATCTAATCAACATTTATGACAAAATTAATATATTTAAACATATTCCCTTCACCCTCATTGATAGCCTTCTTATTTCAAGTAACATTTAACACAACAAACCCTTTGCAAAAGTAGGATCTCAAATCAAAATGTTATTTCAATGAACTACATATATGAACTACATAAGTGAACATGCACAGCTGGTGGGAATATAAGATGGTAAAAATCACTTTACAAAACAGCCTGGTGGGGGCTGGAGCGGTGGCTCAGTGGTTTCGGCGCTTGCCTGGCAAGCACGAGGACCCGGGTTCAAACCCCAGCACCACATACACAACTGAGTGTTGCAGCAACTAAAGCCATGTGAAAAACTAAATAAAGTTGTTTCTCTCTTTCTCTGTCTCTCTCACTGTCCCTCTTTCTAAAAAAAAAAAAAAAAGAAGAAAACAGCCTGGTGGCCAGTGAAGTACTGTACGCCTGTAATCCCAGTGACTCAGGAGACAGAGGCAGGGGATAACAAGTACAAAGCCAGCTTCAGCAACTTAGCGAGGACCTAAGCATTCAGCAAGTCCCTGTTCTCATTACAAAAAATAAAAAAATAAAAATGGGCTGGGCGTGGCAGTGCACACCTGTAACCCCAGCAGCTTGGAAGGCTGAGGCAGGAGGATCGCAACTTCAAAGCCAGACTCAAAACTTGGCAAGGTCCTGAACAACTTAGTAAGACACTGTCCAAAAATACAAAAGGCAGGGAATGTGTCTCATATGTCTCAGCGGTTAAGTGCCCCTGGATTCAATCCGTGGAACCAAAAAAAAAAGTGGGGGGGGGTGGCTATGGTTAAGTATTTCTTGGTTCAATCCCTGGTACCTTTACCCCCTGCCAAAAAAATAATGAACTACTGATAAAGGAAGCAACACAGATGAATCCCCAAAACATTATTACAAGTAAAAATAACCAAAAGTATATACCATATGATTACATTTTTATGAAATTGTATAAAAGAGAAATCTTATCTACCGTAATGAAAAGTTTGGTGGTATTCTGGAGCCAGCGGTGGGAGCAGAGAATTAACTGCAAAGGAATTATGGACACTTTCTGTAGCAATGGAAATAGTATACATCTTGACTGTAAGCATACAATGGATACAATCTGTAATATGCAAATTGTGCTTTGATAAAAATTGATTTTTAAACTGCATAAAAAGGCCTGGGGCTGGAGATGTAGCTCAGTGGTAGAACACTTACCTAGAATGCATGAAGCCCTGGGTTCAATCCCCAGCACCCCAAACAAAAACAAAAAATACTGAACCAACCTTATAAGGTTGTTATAAAGAATAAAATAATTGGCCAAATGCGGTGGCACACACCTGTGATCCCGAGCACCTCAAGAGGCTGAGGCACAAGGATCATAAGTGTGAGGCTAGCCTGGGCAACTTTGCAAGATCCTGTCTCAAAATAAAAAATAAAAAGGACTTGGTATATAGCTCAATGGTAGAACACTCCTGGGGGGTTCAATCTCCAGTACCAAAAAACAAACAAACTGCATAAAAGGAAAACTCTTCCAAAGTTGAAGATCTAAAGTTATTTCTGCTTAGCATCCCATATAAACTGTGTACTAAGATGCAGTGCTTACAATTAATTACTTTTTAAAAAACTGTGTGCACACGCACATACGCATGGTGGAACTCATTGAGTTCTGTGCTATTTTGAGCTTTAATTTTTTTATTTTTTATCAGTGCATTACAGTTTTACACAATGATGGGATTAACTGTCACATATTCCTAGATACACACAAATCAGCAATACAATTTTTTCAGTATCCCCCGCCCCCACCCCCACCCCCCACTACCTCTTCTCCTCCCATCCCCCAATCCCTTGCCTTCCCC
>PVKS010041428.1:5916-16113 GCA_004027875.1 Aplodontia rufa
TATATATATATATATATATATATATATATATATATATATATATAGTGACATTTATAACTTCTTGGAATGTACCTTGCTTTATCTTAGTTCCAATATTTCCCCACAACCCTTCTAGCATTTATTATTATTTGTATTCTTCATCTTTGCCAGGCTGACTGGAGTAAGGTGAAATCTTAAGGTAGTTTTAATTTGCATTTCTCTGATTGTTAGTGATTTAGAACACCTACTCTTATATTCATTGGCTTGCTCAATGTCTTCCGTTCAGAAGTTTCTGTTTATCTCTGGCCCATTTATTGATGAGATTGTTCGTGTTTTTGTTATTGAGTTTTTTGAGTTCTATGTAAATTTTGAGTATTAGTCCTCTGTCAAAGGGATCACAGACGACCTCCCATTCTGTAGGTTGTCTCTTGACTGTTTTGAGTATTTCCTTGGCTGTACAGAAACTTTTTAGTTTAATGGCATCCCACTCATTGATTTTAGACTGTAATTCTTTCACTTTAGGATCCTTGTTTAGGAAGTCATTACCCACTTCCATATGCTGGAATGTTGTTCCTAATATTTCTTCTAGCAGATGTATGGTAGCTGGCTTAATTCCTAATCCGTTGATCCCATTAGAATTGATTTTGTGTATGGTGAGAGATAAGGATCTAATTTCAATTTTCTGCAAGTGGCTGTCCCGTTTGTCCAGCATAATTTGTTGAATAGGATGTCTCTCCTCCATGTTATATTCTGACCTTTGTCTAAGATCAGATATTTAAGATTTGGGGATTTGTCTCATAGTCTGCTTTTCTATTCCATTGGTCTTCATTTCTATTTTGATACCAATACCATGCTTTTTTTTAATACTACAGTCCAATAGTATAGTTTTAGATCTGGTATTGCAAAACCACCTGTTTCATCTTTCTTCCTTAGTAATGTTTTGGATATTCTGGGTTTCTTATTCTTCCAAATGAATTTGAGAATTGCTTTATCTATATCTACAAATAATGACATAGGAATCTTAATGGGGATAGCATTGATTCTGTACAGTGCTTTTGGCAGAATGGTCAATTTAATTATATTAATTCTGCGTGGAACACCTTTCCTTCCTCTCAGGTCTTCTGCATTTTCTGTTTTCAGTGTTTGATAATTTTCATTGTAGAAGTCTTTTACATCTCTTGTTATATTAATTCCCAAGTATTTTATTCTTTGAGAGGATATTGTGAATGGGACTGGTTTCCTAATTTCTTCTTCTTCCCTATTATTGCATATCAATAGCATATAGGAAAGCTATTGATTTACGGGTGTTGATCTTGTAACCTGCTACTTTGCCAAATCTTTTTATAAGCTCTATCAGTTTTCTGGTGGAGTTTTTTCAATCTTCCAGATATAGTATCATATCATAGGCAAAAAGAGAGAGTTTGACTTCTTCCCTTCTTATTCTTATTCCTTTGCTTACTTCCTCTTGCCTGATTGCTCCAGCCAAGGTCTCAAGGACTATAATGAATAGAAGTGGTGAAAGCGTGCAGCCTTGTCTTGTTCCTGAGTTCAGCGGAAATGCTTTCAATATTTCTCCATTTAGTTTTATACTAGTTGAGGATTTGGCATATATGGCCTTTACAAAGTTGATAAGTTTCTTTCATCCCTATTTTCTCTAGAGTTTTCAGCATAAATGGGTGCTGGATTTTATCGAAAGCCTTTTCTTCATCTATTGAGATGATCATATGGTTTTTGTCCTTAATTCTGTTTAAACGATGAATTACATATATTGATTTGCATATGCTGAAACAGCCTTGCATATCAGGAATGAACCCTACTTGATCATGATGAATTATTTTCTTCATGTGTTTTTGAATGTAGTTTGGAAGAACCTTATTAAGGATTTTTGCATCAATATTCATGAGGGATATTGGTCTGCAGTTTTCTTTTTTTGATATATCTTTGTTGGGTTTTGGTATTAGAGTTATGGTTTCTTCATAAAGTGTTTGGGAGAGTTTCCTCCTTTTCAATTTCTTGGAATAGATTCATAAGGAGAGGTGTTAGCTCTTATTCAGAGGTGTGGTAAAACTCCACAGAGAATCCATCAGGTCCTGGGCTTTCCTTCTTTGAAAGGTTTTTAATTGTTATATGGATTTCTGTGCCTGTTATTGGGCTATTTAGGATTTCAATTTCAACCTCTGTCAATTTGGGGATGTTGTATGTGTCTAGAAATTTGTTCATGTCTTCCAGATTATCTGATTTAAAGGAGTATAGCTTTTCAAAATATGTTCTGATAAACTGTTTGATTTCAAGGGTGTCAGTGATGATCACCCCCTTTTCATTGGTGATTTTGTTGATTTGCTTTGATTCTCCCCTTCTTATAGTTAGATTAGCTAGGGGTCTGTCAATTCTATTTATTTTTTCAAAGAACCAGATCTTTGTTTCATCAATTCTTTTTATTGTTTTTTTTTGTTGTTGTTGTTGTTATTCTCAATTTCATTGATTTCAGCTTTGATCTTAATTATTTCCTGTTTTCTGCTAGCTTTGGGATTAGACTGTTCTCCCTTTTGTAGAGATTTGAGTTGGAACATAAGCTTATTTGATAGGAATCTATTCTGATTCTTAAAGTGGACACTAAGTGCAATAAATTTTCCCCTTAAAAAATGCTTCATGCTGTCCCAGAGGTTTCAATATGTTGTGTCTCCATTCTCATTCTTTTCTAAGAATTCCTTAATTACTGTTCTCATGTCCTCTTGGATCAATTCTTCATTTAATATAGTGTTATTCAATCTCCACATAGATGTATGTTTTGTGCTATGGATTTTGCTGTTACTTATTAGGGTCATGGCATCATGATCTGATAGGATACATGGAATAACATCTACCTTTGTATATTTGCTGAGATTTCCTTTGTGCACTAGAATATGATCTAATTTAGAGAAGGATCCATATGCTGCTTAGAAAAAGGCATACTATGCCAATTTGGGGTGGAATATTATGTAGATGTCTGTTAAGTCTGTTTGATTTATGGTGTTATTTAGACTGGAAATCTCTTAATTGTTTCTTTGTTTGATGATCTGTTTATTGGTGATAAAGAAGTGTGAAAGTCTCCCAGTACTATTGTGTTGAGGTCCACAAGTGTTTTATACCTTGGAGTATTTTTTCCATGTAGTTGGGAGTATTGTTGTTTGGAGAATATATATTTACTATGGTTATTTCCTCCTGTTGTATGGTTCCATTTACTAGAATGTAGTGGCCTTCTTGATCTCTTTTGATTAATTTATTTTTGAAATCCACTTTGTCAGATATAAGAATTGTAACTCCAGCTTGCTTTCTTGGGCTGTATGCAAGGTAGATTTTTTTTTTCCATCCTTTCATCCTTAATCTGTGGGTGCCATTGGCTGTAAGGTGGGTTTCCTGTAAGCAACATATTGTTAGATTTTGTTTTCTGATCCAATCTGCTAGTCAGTGTCTTTTGATTGGTTCATTGAGATTAATCATATTTAGTGTTAGAATTGTAATGGGGTTGTGGTTCATATTCATTGTGTTTTATTAGTAAATTATATGTTGTCTTAGTTGTCTGTTGATAACCTGTGCCTTTATTGAATTTCCTCTAACTATGGGTTTTGAGGAATATTAGCTTGTACTTGTATCTGGAGTTTATCTTTGAGAGTTCTTTGTAATGCTGGCTTGCTATTCATGAATGCTGCAAGTTTGTTCTTATCATGAAAATGTCTTATTTCCCCCTCAAATTTTAAGCTGAGTTTTGCTGGGTATAGTATTCTTGGCTGCATGTTGTGTTCATTTAGGCTTTGAAAGATTTCCTTCCAAAATCTTCTCACTTCCAGAGTCTGAACTGAAAAGTCAGATGTGATTCTGATTGGTTTGTCTCTGAATGTGAGTTGGCGTTTCTCCCTTGCCACTTTCAATATTCTTTCCTTGATTTCCCTGTTGTACATTTTGAATATGATGTGTCTTGGTGAGCTTCTCAATTTATTAGGCCTATTGGGTGTCCTATAAGCTTCCTGGATGAGCATAACTGACTCTATTTTTATATGGGCACAATTTTCTTTAGCAATTTCCTTGAGAATATTCTTTGTCCCATTTGTTTGTTTCAATGTCTTCCCGTATCCCAATTACTCTTAGATTATTTCTTCTCATTTTGTCCCAGACATTTTAAAAATTCTGTTCCATAAGTCCTTTTTACCTTTTTGTCATCCATGTGCTCTAGCTTGCTCAGCCTGTCCTCATTGTTAGAAGTTCTTCCTTCACGAGTTGAGGTTCTGTTTTCTGTAGAAGTTAGTCTGTTATTAAATTCTTCTATGGTTCCTCTCATGTCATTGACTGCAGATTTTACCTCTGTTACTTCCTTTATGAGTACGTCTGTTTCTTTAATAATAGAGTTTTTCATCTCTTCAGTATTCTCAGTCCCTTCATTATACCTTCTTTTAGTTCATTGTTCCTTTTAGTAATCAGATCATTCATAATATTTTCTAGGTTTTCATCTCAGCCCCTATCTGTGGCATCCTTTTTTGGGGGGGGTTTGGGTTTGAGGTGAACTTCTTGTTTGATTCTTCATTTTTGATGAGCTTCTGCTATATATCTGTACTGAGATTTCCTGCAGGGAAGGTAGGCAGAGCTCCAGATGGTTTTTCCTTGCAAGTTAAAGGGTCAGATGAGCCACTAACTCTTTGATGATAACCTTCTTCCAGATGCTGTTTCTGCCTGGGTCCTGGTGTTGCTCTACCATTTGGTTCTAAGCTCAAGGTTGCATATCTGAACCTACCAAAAAGGAGACCTACCTTCAAGTAGGACTCAAACAGGACCAGCAGGCATGCAGGGTATAGGTAGGTGGGGCTGCTTCAGGCAGGGAACCTCCCCTGGTTGGTCCTGAACAGGGCTGCTCTGGACAGAGATCCTACTGGTGGTGTCCTGAGCACCTTCCTATAACCATTCTTTGATAAACTAGAAACAAAAGTTCATCAAGTCACATGATAGTTTTATTATAAAATATCAAAGAATGCCATAAGGTTTCAGCTAAGCTAGTAAATTTAAAAGGTTGCTAGAAATTGATAATGGATGAAATGCATATGAACTAAAGATTTATTGCAAACTAATGAAATATTTTACATTTGAGACTTTTTCAAGCATAAATTTACCTCCAGTCTTACTAAAAACTCATTGTGCTAAAATAATCACTAGTAATCTATGATCTTAGTCTTTCTATTAATTCAGTTAACTACCTGTATAATTTAATTTAAGTTATTTAACCTTAGGGTGTCTATAAAGTTTTTCACCTACCTCTGAAATTTCTTGAAAATCTTGTTGTGGGACTAAACACATAAAACATTTTGTGTAATTTCAACAGAAAACCAAATCTTATATAGTGTTTCATTTGTATAATATCGTCACAATTCTATTAATTATAATTTGTTTCTCCATATGTTTTATCCCCTAAGAAGACAATTCACTGGGTGAAGGACACCAGAGCTGGATTAGCTTAGCAAGTATAAGTTTCCTTTTAAGTGAATGAAATTAATTATTTTTTTTGTCATTTTATACTGTCCTTGGTTGCCAGATAGACATGTAAAAATATTTGACTCACTTTCTATATGTTAAATCAAATGACTAGGAACCAAAACCCAAATTTCTTAATTCAGTTCTCCAATGTGAAGATTAATGGCAGCATCCTATGGTGATATTCAATGATGTGATGATAGGAGAAAAAGAAATACAATGCCTTCACCTGGACTAAAACTGTAGTTAAGAATCAAAGTGTGGGAAGAGGAAGAAGGCTATCAGCAGAAAGCCTTCATGTAGAATCTATGATGTGGGTCACCAATGGAGAGATAAGTGCCAATCTGTGAGGTGGGTGAACAGCAAAATTTCACTGAAACTTGTTAATAGACAAACAAGGAAAACTAGAGACTCAGAGGGTTGGATACAATAAGCAGGGAAGAAAAATCATATAGGGGCCAAGCAGGTCCACCCGGTCGTTGCACTGGTGGTTCAGCACAGAGAGAGAGAAGAGCACACAAGAACATAGGAAGGACAAATTATCACAGTGAATCCTGCTGTCAGAAGATCTCCTGTTCCTTGGATGAACCCAGGGTCTGCATTAGTCCACATAAATTAGATGTACTTCCCAACTTGCCATTGAACACGTGGGAGCTCATCCTCTTGAGATGGAGTGTGGTCCATGCAGCTGCTCTTAGAACAAGGAGTTCAGGTGAGAGGATGCCCCAGGTGCAGCACCATAAGTGCGGCTGACCATCCCAGGATCCCGGGGTTCTAATGGTCTCAAGTATTGAGTGTTGGAATGGAGTTGGCCCCAGGCCCATTCTGACTGCAAAAGGCCCAGCAAATTCAGTGTGGAGATGGTCCCAAGAGCCCTGCTTTCCAGGCAGGAATGACTCTCAAGCTCCCCAAGATTGGGGCAGAGACAGCTCCAGCAGCAGTGTGTTTTGGGCAGGTTAGGGTCTCAGGACCCATGAATCAGGAAATCATCTTCCTCAGATGCCAGAGTTCAGGACAGCTATGCCCCTAGGATCTGTAAGCTCTTTTGCAGCTGCCCTGGGATCAACAAGATTGCCAGTGTCTGGTGAGGTCCTGATTAAACTAGAACAGGAGTCTGGGTGGGCAGTCACAAAAGTGCCCAGAAAAGCACAAAAGCAGTATTCACAGGTGGTAGTGGTGATGAAGGTCTGCACCCCTCCACATGGCAAAAGCACTGAGAGGATTCCTGGGAATCTGACTTCCAACTGAGACCAGCAAAAGCCAGGCCCTCCAGCAGCCTCACCCTGGAAGTGCCTCCATCCAGGAGCCAGATATGATCATCAACCCACACTGTCTATTTTGACCTGCTGAAATAACCCATAATCCTCCAAACTTTCCATTTAAGACTTTGTTTTTTCTTTATTTGGTTTGTTTTGTTTTCTCTATTTTCTTTTTTTTTTTCTTTTTTGATTTCTTGAGTCTTTTGGTTTGTTTCTCTGTGTGTGTGTGTGTGTGTGTGTGTGTGTGTGTGTATGTGTGTGTGTGTTCTTGCAGACCAGCACACTTTGTTTTTGTGCTACATGGCCTCCTGATGCTGAATTTCTCCACTACCACCGTTTTTTGCTTTCTTCCAGCAACAGGTAATTCTTCTTCTTCTCTCTCTCTCTTACCTTCATGTAGACAATACTTCAGTCTCTTCCTCTTTCCCTTTTCTTTCTATTTTACTAGAATATCTTACATTATCTCCACTCTTGTGCTGCTCTTGCTCCAAATTCACAAGTTCCTCTCAATCTTCCTATCATATCTCCTTTGCTCTTAACTCTATTTTTCCTTACCTGGAGTGGTACTAGAAATCTGAAATGAATGCCAAACTTGAAAATGGGTGTTTGCTTTTAAACTGGGCATAGTCTGACAGTTATAATTTGGAGATAGTTGCTACTCCTCCTATGGGTGGTAATTTACACTGTAACAATTATAGAAGCAAAACAGTAACCAGTTCAATGCTGTCTTTACATGCATTGACTGTACATTTTGACTGCTTTCCATTATCTTGTGAGGTATCGGATATTGTAAAGCTCAATAATAATTCACATATCAGGGAGCCACATGTTCAACAATAATATCTAAAATCTTCCCCCGCCCAAATATGAGAAGAGATAAAACCCCCACAACCCATCAACAAGTCTAAAAGTGAAATAACCAGTGAGAGATCTCAGGCCCCACTCCGTGATGCTGAAAATCGGGAATAAAGCAAAGCGATTCTTCTCTAACTCACAACCCTACAGCCAAGGATTCTATGGATAGAGACTTGGATAAAAGCTTAGAAGAAAGTAACAACAACATGGTTATTAAAATGATCGAAGAATTAAAAGAAAATTTAAGAAAGGAAATAAGAAAGCTAATTACAGGAACTGAAACATCATTTTAATAAAGGATTAGAGATGCTAAAAAAGGGTAGCAAATCTCTTGGAATTGAAAAAATACAGTTAACCAAATTAAAAGCTCAATGGAAGGTATTAATATAACAGTAAATGCAGTATGAAATGGAACTTCAGCTCTCGAAGAAAGAACATTGGACAACCAAGAATGGCTGAGGAATCTTGAATGAATGGAGGATGGACAGGAAAAAACTTACTGATAATGATCAGAATTTCAAAGAAATATGGATTTAAATCATAAGAAATAACATGAGAGTGATTGGAATAGAGGAGAACATTGAACAACAAACAAACAGCATAAAGAATTTTTTCAGTGACATAATAAAATAAAATCTCCCCCATATCAGAATAGAACAAGATATTCATATTCAAGAGTCTTAAAGGACCAAACCAAATGAAAAACTCACTGAAACACATCACATTCAAAGTGAATAGCAGAGAAAAAAAGGAAAGACTATTAAAGGTGGTGAGAGAAAAACACCAAGTCACATTGAGAGGTAAACCAATAAGGATCACTGTAGCTTTCTCAAATCAGAACATAAAGGCAAGGAGAGCATGGAACAAACTTTTTTCAAATATTGAAAGATGAAAATTATCAACCCAAACTACTATACCCAGCAAAACTCAGCTCAAATATAATGGGAAAAAATATTTCCAAGATAAGAACAAATTAGCAACATACATGAACACAGAATCAGGTCATTAGAGAATGCTCAAAGACAAACTTCAAACAGAGGAACATGCAAGCAACTCCCAAAGCCCACAATCAGAGGAAAGTCAAAAAACGCATATTCACTAAAAGATATCCAAGATGGCACAAAATATAAGAAAGTTGTCAATGCCAGAGAAACAAAATCACTTATCATTTCTTAAACTGAATGCAAATAGATTCAATGATCCAAAAGACACAGATTAGGAAACCAGATCAAAAAACAAAGTTGAATAACATGGTATCAACAAGGTCAAAGGTTGGATTAAATACCTACCATGTGTAAGAGCCAAAGAAGCAAGCTGGTGTCATGGTACTCATATTCAATAAAGTCATTTTTGAGCAAATATTAGTCAGAAGAAACAAATAAGCCATTATATCTTAATTAAGGGAAAGCTACATCAAGAAGATGTAACTATAATTAATATTTTTGCACCAAACTCCTACACTTCTAAATATGTCAAAAATTACTCCATGACATTAAATCACTGATAGATATCAAAATAATAACACTGGGGTAATTTAATATACCTCTATCACCAATATATGGATGATCAAAAAAAAAAAATCAATGAACAAGTTGCTAGCCTAAACAACTCTATAAATGGAATGGACCTAACAGACATCTAAAGATTATTCCATCCCAAATCAACTGAGTTTACTTTTTTTCAGTAGTGCATGGATCTTTTTCAAAAAAATTTTATATCTTAGTCCACAAAGGTAATCTTAGGAAATACAAAAAGTTGATATAATATCATGTACCCAATCAGACCACAGTGGTATGTCCTATCAATTACCAGCAAGAAAAATAAGAGAAAGTACATAAATACCTGGAGATTGAGTAATACACTCTTAAATGAAGAATGGACCAAAGATGAAATGAGAACAGAAGTCAAGAAATTCTTTGAAATGAATGAAAATGAGGGTACAACATATTGTAACTTCTGGAATTTTATGAAAGCATTCTTAAAAGGTAAATTTATAGCACTGAGTGCCTTCATAAAAAATAGGAGAGAACACAATTAAATAAACTTATTCTACACCTCAAATTTTTACAAAAAGTAGAATAACGCACTTCCAAATCCAGAAGAAGACAGAAATGACCAAGATCAGAGCTGAAATCGATAAAAATTGTGAACTAAAAACGATACAAAAATCAATGAAATAAAGTTTGGTTCTTCAAAAATTTCATAAAATTGACAGACCCCAGTCAACCTCACCAAAGAAAGAATAAAATGAAGCAAATCAACAAAATCAGAAATGAAAAAGAGAAATTAACATTGAATCATCTGAAACTATTTTGAAAAACTATACTCTTCCAAGTTAGAGAATCCAGAGGACATGAACAAACACCTAGCCAAATACAACATTCCCAAACTGATGCAGGAAGATATTGAACAAATGAACAGAACAAAATTAGGTATCAAAATTGAAAGAACAATCAAAGGCCTTCCAAAAATAAAGTCCAGGACCTGATGGATTCTCAGCTGAGTTCTACCATGCCTTTATAGAAAAATGAACACCTCTCCTTAGTAAGCTATTCCATAAAATTGATAGGGATGGAACACTCCCAATCACTTTTTATGAGGCAAACAT
>PVKS010041429.1:0-16075 GCA_004027875.1 Aplodontia rufa
TCCCATAGCCCCTCCAGCACCTGTCATTGTTTGTATTCTCCATTTTTGCCACTCTGCCCGGAGTGAGGTGAAATCTTAGTGAAGTTTTGATTTGCATTTCTCTTATTGCTAGTGATGTAGAGCATTTTTTCATATGATTATGGGCTTTTTGGCCTTCCTTCCTACGGAGTCCACTTATTAGCTCCATAGGCCACTTATTAATTGTATTATTTGTGGTTTTGGTATTTAATTTTTTGAGTTCTTTGTATATTCTGGATATTAGCACTCTGTCTGAGGTATAAAAGGCAAAAAAGTTTCTCCCATTCTGTAGGTTACCTCTTGAGATTCTTGACTAAGTCCTTAAAAGCAAAAGCTTTTTAGTTTAATTGCATCCCATGCATTTATTCTTGATTTTACCACTTGTGCCATGGGAGTCCTGTTAAGGAAGGCTCTGCTGACCCCTATGTCATGTAATGTCAATCCTACTCCTTTTTCAAGCAATTGTAGAGCTGAAGGTTTAATATCCAGATCCTTGAACCATTTTGATTTAATTTTTGTGCAGGGTGAAAGATAAGGATCCAATTTCATTTATCCACATATGGCTGCCCAATTTGTCCAACACCATTTGTTTAACAGGCTATCATTCTTCCACACTATGCTTTTGCATCCTTTATCAAATTTCAGATAGTTAAGGGAAATCAAAGGAATTCAAATAGGAAAAGAAGTCAAGCTGTCTCTATTTGAGGAGGATATGATCCTCTACCTAGAAGATCCTATAAGCTCAACAAGGAGACTTCTGGAGCTTATAAACGACTTCAGCAAAGTGGATGGTTATAAGACTAACACCAATAAATCATTAGCTTTCCTATACTCCAGCAGCAAGGATGCTGAAGAAGAAATTAAGAAGTCTGTCCCTTTCACTATCTCCTCCAAAAAAAATAAAATACTTAGGCATAAATCTCACAAAGGATGTCAAGGACATATACAATGAAAATTATCGAACTTAAAAAAAGAAATTATAGAAGATCTGAGTACATGGAAAAACATTCCATGTTCATGGTTAGGTAGAGTCAATATAATCAAAATGGCCATTTTACCCAAAGCCCTAGACATATTTAATGCAATCCCTATCAAGATACCAATGTCATTCTTCATGTATACAAAAAAAAGCAACACTCAAATTTGTATGGAATAACAGAAGACCCAGAATAGCCAAAGCATTACTCAGCAAGAAGGAGGAGGCAGGAGACATCTCAATTCTTGACCTGAAAGTATACTACAAGGCTATAGCGACATAAACAGCATGGTAATGTTACCAAAACAGAATGGAAGACCAATAGAATAGAATAGAGGACTCTGAGACAAACCCTCATACTTTTAACTATTGGGAAAAAGATTCTTAATTTAAAAAATAAAGAAATCCTTCCCACTGAGGTCATCAAAATAGTTGATTTAAGTGGATGGTCCTTGTCTATGCAAAATGTCTTTTCTTTTTATTCTTCTTGAGTTGTATACTAAGAACAAGAGCAAGGTTATTAATTGTAAACCCTTCCTCTTTTTGTGCTGCTCTCTGAGCTGCCAGTTGAATTGGCCTGAGACTGAAGCTGGTTGAAATTATTCATACCTTTGCTTCTCACCAGTATGAGTTAGGATGGAAGGGAAAGTACAACTAGTTGGAACTTTCCCAGACTATTTTAATGCACACCCAGGTTGGGTTGTTCAAAATTTGTATGGGGGCAGTTCTGATGAAAAGGTCCAATTAGGCCTCAGAAACTTTGTTTGGTTGTGTCTGCTCTGGAGAAATTAGATCAACCAACCCATAGGGCTTGGCAATTCTGTGTCAGGAGTCTGCATTTCAGGAGACTCCCAAGAATTCTACTTAAGAAATTGAGGTCAATCCTCCAAAAAGTGAGCTGAGGTTCACCAGTTCCCCTTTCCCAACTTAGTTCCTGAGTACAACCATAAACACGTTTTTGGATACCTGACCCAATTTAACTGGGTACATGAACTACCAGACTCAAAGGAAAATCAAGTTGGACTCCCTTTTACTTTACAAACTTAAATCCCCCCTGGGAAAAATCTTTTCTGTGCCTATTTCACTCTTCTTCTGATAGGTAAACCCTAGGCCACAGGATATACAATTAGCAGTGTTTGCTAGGATCTCCCAGCACTTGCAGCAATAGCTGCAGACTGTACAATTCAAAATGGATCAAACTCAGCTCTCCCCAATCAGTTAAGAAACAGGGACAACTTTTCAAGAACCAGGGCAAAGTGCAGGCTCTGGATATCTAAATTCAGGTTGCTTTTCGCATTTCAATTTTTTGAAATTTAAAATTTATTCTTGTGTTTCTATGTTATTTCTCCCTCCATGGTGGACCATCACTATCACCACTACAGCTGCTGCTGCCACTGCTGACTTGGCTTCAATGTGGTCTTCTTGATTTAATGAACCCAAATTTCTGATTCTCCATGTTACTTGGACTGTCCCATATTATGTTTTTGTGAAATAATTTTTCACCACCTTGATGAGAAGCAATATTCCCACTGCTTAAGTCTTCAGCCACAGAGCAAGAAGGAATATAGTCTTCTTTTAATCTCCCATCTTGAATACCTTCCTTCTGCCTCTGTTTTTGATGGAGCAAATGATTTCTTCACAGGAAATGGAAGACTTTGTACAGAGTTCTGGAGAAAATGGTATTGTGGTACTTTCTCTAGGATCAATGGTCAGTAACATGCCAGAAGAGAAAGCCAATGTGATTGCATCTGCCCTTGCACAGATTCCACAAAAGGTAAGAAGTCATAAAAAGTGCCCTCTTGGTGGGGAAGTATGTCAAAAGTGTTAAACTCTATAAAGGGTTTAATTATTGACACATTCTTTGTGAAAGGTAGTTTTTCATGATATTTTATTCATCTCAGACTTGAATTTTTCAATAAAAATATATTTTATAGTTCTAAAAATGTAGCAAGTACTTTGATTTATGCTAGAAATAACATTGTGATCAGAAAGAAAAAATACAACTGGTCCACTGTGAAGTTTGTTTTATAAGGGTATCATTGGCAGATACATAGATGTCACCACAATCTTCCGTGCCCCTTCTTCCTGTCTCTTGGAGGATTCTGGGGGCACTATATACATTGCAAATGTTATAAGGAACCAGTAAATTGTTATTCTTTTGAGACTTTTTTTTGTTACAGGGATGAACTTGGGGGCACTTGACCATTGAGACATATCCACAGTCCTTTTTAATTTTTATTTTGAGACAAAGTCTTGCTAAGTTGCTTAGGTCCTCGGTAAATTGTGAGGGTGGATTTGATCTTGTGATCCTACCTCACTCTCCCAAGCAGCTGGGATTAGAGACATGTGCCATCATGTGTGATTTAAAGTGTTAATCCATACCTAAACCACCACTATCATGTTAAGCAGGATTGAAAAGAGGCTGATTTTCATCATGATTTTACATGTTCCCTTTAATTCCTGGTTTATTACTTACCTTAATTTAAGAATAAGTTTCTTGAAATGTTATTCTACTTCATCTCTGGCCCAGAGCAATGGAGTCTACCAATCATGGACTGATACTATGAAATTAGCAGCATAAAATAAATATTGCCTAAACCCCAAATAGAATAGGTTTCATACTGAGCATATCCTAGATTTTTACAGAGAAAGTCTACCCAGACTGGAATGAGCCTAAACCCTGAGTTCAAATTCCCTCTCAATCAAGTATATTTACAGAAATAGAAAAACTAACCTGCATTAGTGAACAGCATCTTGACAATATTAGAAGAAAGATATGAGAAAGAGTAAATGAGTCCTGCCCTTGAAGTGAACCTTATGCATTATAAAATGAGCCCCATAAGAACTCTACTTCTAACACATGATATTGCAACCTTGTAAGGAGGAAGAACAGAGCATAAGAATGTGTCAAGCAGAAGAAATCTTGGTTTATGCTGAGATTCAGAAGCTCCAGCTCCATAAAGTGCTTTAATGTCATATTTTTTCTAACATATAATGTAAGCTAGCAGTCTTTGGGTACTTTCCACTTATCCAATAGTTTATTTTCTTTCTTTCTTTTTTTTTTTTTAAGAGAAAGGTACAGTGAGAGGAGAGTGAGAGAGAGAGAGAGAGAATCAATTTTATTTAGTTTTTCATGTGGCTTTTGTCGCTCTGACATTTTGTTGTGTACATGGTGCTGGGGTTAGACCTTGCATCCTTGTACTTGGTAGGCAACTGCAGTAACCACCAAGCCACCACTCCAGCCCTAGTTTCTTAACTGATGTGGGCTTCTTATCAACCAAGGTAATTTTTTCCTGAAAACCTAAAATTAGTTTGCTACTCATATTACATATATAATATAAACACTGAGTAATTATTCTCTACTTGATGAAGATTTCTTTCAGTTTCCAAAATCCATCCCTTATTTTAGTTCTAGTAGTGGAAATAGAATCATTCTGTGTGAGACCAATACCAACAATTTGTAGTGCATTATAAATGATGGCTTACATTTGAACAAAATTTAGCAACCTCACGATTTTTTTTTTACTTTAACAGACATGTAATTATTTACATGTTACCCATGAATGCTTCCTTAAAAACTTAAAAAGTTTTCAAATTAACTAATATTGATCAAGTATGGTTTAAGGTCTACAAGTTCCAGTGATTCTAATTAGTGCTTATTAGATTATAATGTAAAACATATTGCATGCAAATCATTTGTTTCTCCCAAGAAGCTTTGGTTTACTTTTGTGTTTAAAAACATGACAAACACTAATAAGTACCTTTAAAAAAACTAATGCAAATATTATCATTTTTCCCATATCACTCAAAAAGAAGTAGAATAATTTAACCATAAAAATGAAAGCTGAAATAAAATACATAAAACCAAATAAATATGTACATGAAAACTATATACAGTTTTCAATGCTGAAATCATATTCACTGTCACTTTCATAAATATTTAAATTGGCTTTGATCATTTCATTTTCTAAGTTATTCTGTATATACATCATGAGTTCATTACATAACTCAATTGATTATAAAATATGTGAATTATAAGTACTGCATTTATTTTAACTTTTAGGAATTCCCTTTGCTTAAAATTGTTTGTGCTCACTTGCTGAAGTATTAGATGTTGAACTAGATGATCTCTTACATCTTTAGAACTCAAACATGATACAACTTTTAGCTCAAATTGTAGAATAAATTACTTTCTTTACCAAACAGGTCATATGGAGATTTAAAGGCAAGAAACCAGATACATTAGGATCCAACACTCGGATATACAATTGGATCCCCCAGAGTGATCTTCTTGGTAAGACTCTCAGATAAGCCTAAAACCACGAGTATGGTCAATCAGGATGCTTATAGTTCAACAGGAAACAATTATTGAATACTTACTATTTAAACAAATCAAACACAATGTTCAACTTCTTTTTAATTATTTTCCATACCTAAGGATGTTTTGTAGCTATAATTTTGGTACCTGCAGTCATTATATATAGAATCCAAGTATCTTTATTCCTGAGTTAATTATCTCTCCAAGAATTTTTCATTCAGTTCTTGGAATGTCTCTGTGTCTTCTACAATTTTTGCAGATCATTTGCCTTCCTACAGGAGTATGTTAAATACCAATCAAAAATTGCAGCCATTTTTTAAAATTAACTGTGATTCTATATTTTCTCTAGAAAGAATACATAATCTTTATTAAGTTATAACTTGTCACAAAGAAGTGTAGTTTCCTTCTGATTACAGAATTATCAGCATCCTCCTTCCTGCTGTTTTGGACATACTACATGGTAAATTCAGCTTTTTATGAGAAAGTGCTCTTATATGTTCATTATGAAATTATTTAGTGTTATTATATGTTTCTTCTTTAACTCAAAAATGTTGTTTTTTCTACCTGTCATTCTTGCATTCAAATTTCAAATCTCAGGTTATATACCCCCTCTTCTTTCTAGCTTTCACTCCCACTCCAGTGGAGTTAGGTGCTTCTTCCTCTGCTACATGAAAGAAATATCAGTAAAATTCATGGTTACAAAAATATATTATCTAAAATACACTACTCCCTTTACTGCCTTATGCATATGTTTCCCATTTCATCACTAAGACTTCTAATTAATAATTTTGCTGACATTCACCCAACTCTAGGTCATCCAAAAACTAAGGCTTTCATAACTCATGGTGGAACCAATGGCATCTATGAGGCAATCTACAATGGAATCCCAATGGTGGGCATTCCTTTGTTTGCAGATCAACCTGACAACATTGCTCATGTGAAGGCCAAGGGAGCAGCTGTTAGACTGAACTTTAGAACATTGTCAAGTGCAGATCTTCTCAAGGCCTTGAGGATGGTCATTGATGACCCCTCGTGAGTATAACAAGTTTTTAATAGTACTCCAAGATTGTCTTCTGAGTAGTGAGTATGAAGTATAGCCCATTTTGACAGGGACAATTTTGAAAGAACTTAAAAAAATATAATTTTTAAAATTTCTTATTAAGGAGATGAGTTATTGCACAATCATAAATGTATATACAGTAATAAGATATGCATATATTCTTTTTATTAAGTAATTTAGTTATTGTACAACAAAATAATATGAAGTGTATATATTCTTAAAATTAGATTTACCCCCTAGAGCCCACCTTATTCTCCCACACTTACCCCTCCCCTATCCCCTCCCACTTCGCTCCTGATACATCTCTATGAATGTCCTGGGTTATGTGTTCCTACACCTTTACTGGATCGAATACATGAGAGTTAACCACCTTTCACACAGGCCAGGGTCTAATTTCAGCCTCAACAGATGAGTGAAGACATTCAACCCTTAACTCTCTGGGTTAGGCTAACTTAACTAAACATGATTTCTTCTACGCCGTCCATTTACCTTCAAATGTTGCAAAATCATTGTTTCTAATTGCTGAGTAGAATATCATGGAATATATATATATATATATATATACCACATATAATATATATATATATATATACCACAGTTTTTGGATCCATTCATCCAGTGAGGGGCATCTAGGTTGGTTCCATTATTTAGCTATTGTGAACTGAGCTGCTATGAACATAGATATTGCTGTGTCTCTGTAATGTGTTGATTCAACTCCCCTGGAAAAATACCCAGGAGAGAAATAGCTGGATCATTTGATGGGTTCATCCCTAATTTTTTGAGGATTCTCCACACTGCTTTCCAGAGGGGCTTTACTAGTATGCAGTTTGACCAACAGTGTGCTAGTGTTCCTATCTCTCTGCAACCACTCCAGCATCTATTATTGTTTATTTTATACATTTTTGCCAATCTGACTGGTGTGAGGTAAAATATTAAGTTTATATTTATCTCTTTGGCCTATTTATTCATTGGGATGTTAGTGTTTTTGAGGTTGAGATTTTTGAGGATTTTGTAGATTCTGGATGTGTCCCCTGTCAGAAGAATCACAGGCTATGATTCTCTCTCAAATGCGGAGTGTTGGACATAATTTATCTTCCAGCAGTTGCAAGGAAGTTAGTTTAATTCCTAGTTCCTTGATCCATTTTGATAGGATTTTCACGCAAGGTGAAAGAGTCTAATTTCAACTTTCCACAAGTGGTTGTCCAGTTTGTCCAGCACCATTTTTTGAATAGGCTGTAACTCTTCCATGTTATATTTTGACCACCTTTGTCAAAAATCAGATGCTTAAAGATTTATGGGTTTGTTTCAGGGTCTTCTATTCTATTCCATTGGTCTTCATTCCTGTCTTGATACTGGTACCATGCTGTCTTTGTTACTACAGCTCTATAGTATAGTATAACAAAACCACCTGTTTCATCTTTCTTGCTTAGTAATTCTGGTTTTTCTTGACAATTCTGGGTTTCTTATTGTTCCAAATGAATTTGAGGATTGCTTTTTCTATGTCTGTAAAGAATGGCATTGGTATCTTGATGGGGATTGCATTGAATCTACATAGCGCTTTGGGCAGAATGGCCATTTTTATATTAATTCTGCCTAACCTGGAGCATGGAACATGTTTTCATATTCTCAGATCATCTTGGATTTCATTCTACAATGTCTAATAATTTTTATTGTAGAGGTCTTTGTCTTCCCTTGTTAGGTTCATTCCAAGTATTTTATTCTTTTCAAGCATATTCTGAATGGGACTGATTTCCACATACACACTTCTATTATAACACTGAATGTGAATGGTTTAAGTGCACTACTCAAAAGACACAAACTAGCATACTGGATCAAAAAACAAAATCCAACAATATTCTGCTTACAAGAAACCCACCTAACAGTCAATGACATCCACAAATTAAGGTGAAAGGATGGCAAAAATTCTGCCATGTGTACGGCCCAAGAAAGCAATACTTATATCTGACAAAGTAGATTTCAAACGTAAATTAATCAGAAGAGATATGGAAGACTACTACTTGGTAGTAAAGGAAACCCTACAACAGGAAGAAATAACCATGATAAATATATACTCTCCAAATAACAGTGCTCCCAACTATGTGAGTAAATTACTTCATAATATCAAACCACTTGTGGACCTCAACACAATAATACTGGGAGACTTCAATACTCCTCTGTCACCAACAGACATATCATCAAAACAGAAAATCATTGCAATATCCAGAATGTATACATATTTTATACACATTTTATATTATTTTGTTAAAATCTTGTAAGGTTGCTCAAAATAAAAAAAAAAAAAAAAAATAAAAAAAAAACTTTGAAAAAAAACCCAGAAAATCAATAAAGAAATCTCCAGCCTAAACAATCCCATAAATCAAATAGACTTAACAAATATATAGAATATTCCACCCCAAATCAGCAGAATACGCCTTCTTCTCAGCAGCACATGGATTCTTTTCTGAAATAGATCGTATTCTGATTCTCAAAGAAAATCTCAGCAAATATAAAAAGTAGATATTATTTTGTGTATCCTGTTAAATCATAATGCCATGACCCTAGCAATTAACAGTAAAAATAATAACAGAAAACATACATATTCATCAAGATTGAATAATACCCTGTTAAACCAAGAATGGGTTCAAGAAGACATGAGAGCTGAAACCAAAAAAATTCTTGGAAGAGAATGAGAATGAAAGCACAACATATTGAAACCTCTGAGACAGCATGAAAGCATTCCTAAGGGGAAAATTTATATCACTGAGTGCCCACATTAGAAATGAAAAGAGATCCCAAATAAATAAGAATTTAAAAGATTAATCCATATGAAAACATTTTTAAATTTTCAAACAGATAGTTTAACTTTTACCGATGCATAATTACAGACAACTTCAAATGCAATTTCAAAGTGCATTTATCACATAGATTTCATGGGTCGGTAATGACTGTGCCATATTTACATACAAAAAATGATTGTCATATATACTTCTTTGCAATAATAACTCTTAAAATATGATAGGATCTACACAAGAATATTGAAGTTAAATGATTGACAAAATATTTCAAATCTATAACTAAAATTTCTACGTCCCTAAATCATTTTGAACAAATATTGTTTTATCAGAATAACATTTTAATAGATTTTATTAATGATATATAACACATATATTATACAATCTATCTATTTAAGGTAGAAATCATATTGAAATACGTTTCATGCTTTCACAGTTATGAAAATCTTACAATACTATAAATTTTGGATGTTTTGTACATGTAAAGAAATGTGACAAAACATTGAAATTATTTCCAATCGCATCCTAGTTCAGCAAGAATCATTTACATTTTTCTCTTTCGGATATCTTCTTTTGGATATTTCAGATAAAATGATGATGTAAATTATTGTTTTCCTAATTAGGTTTCTTTCACTAGCATAGTGTTGTTAGTTTCATCTTTTGCCACATGTCAGATTTCATAGCTTTTATTGATGAATAATTGTGTTATTTTGATATGTTCAAAGTAATTTATCCATTCTTCAGTTTATGGATGTTTTTATTGTTTCCATTTTTGAATATTATCAACCATGTTTGTATTTTGTATAAACTTATATTCTTATGCTAAAAGCCAGGAGTGTAACTCTAGGATCATATATTAACTCTTTATTTATCAAGATCTGTCAAACTATTTTCCAACACAATTGCAAATTATTTATTCCTACAAGCTATGTAAGAGTGTTCCAATCCATCCATGTCATTGTTAACATTTGTTATCACCTATTTCTTTTATAATAAACATCCTAATGGATAGGATGCTATAGATCACTGTGGTCTTCACTTGTATTTCCATTATAGCTAAAGAGCATCTTTCATATGTTTATTAGCTATTCTAATACCTTCCTGAGAAAAATGGCCATTCCAAATCTTTGCTCATTTTTTGGGACTTTTTAAAAAAATTAATACATTTTATTAAGGAATTGAGTTATTGTACAATCCTAAATCCATTTAAAGTAACACTATGGTATGCATATATACTTCAATCAGATTTACTCCCTATATCCCTCCCTATTCTCCCTCTATCTTCCCTCCCCCATCAACTCTATCCCCCCCAACCTCATATCCAGATTGCCCTAGATTACGTGTCACTATGCCTTTGTTGAGACTAATATGAGATTAACCACCTTTCACACAGGCCAGGGATTAGCTCCAGCCTCCACAAATGAGTGAAAACATTTGACCCTTGACTCTCTGGGTGGGGCTAACTTTGCTTGGCATGATTTCATCACCACCCAATTACCTTCAAAGGCTGCAATTTTGTTGTTTCTAATTGCCAAGTAGAACTCCATGGTATTGATATATACCACAGTTTTTGGATCCATTAATCCAATGAGGGGCATCAAGATTAGTACCATAATTTAGCTACTGTAAACTGAATTGCTATGAACACAGATTTTGCTGTGTTGCTGTAATGTGCTGATTCTAACTCCTCTGGGAAAATACCCAGGAGAGAGAGAGAGCTGGATCATATGTTGGGTCAATCACTAATTTTTTGAGGATTCTCCACACTGTTTTCCAGAGTGGCTGTACCAGTCTGCAGTTCCACCAATAGTGTGCTAGTATTCCTATCTCCCCACAACCCCTCCAGCATTTGTTATTGTTTATATTCTTCATTTTTGCAAATCTGACTGCAGTGAGGTGAAATCTTAATGTAGTTTTAATTTGAATTTCTCTGATTACTAGTGATTTAGAGAGCTTTCTCATGTAGTCATTGGCTTGCTCCATGTCCTCTTTTGAGAAGCTTCTATTTAGTTCTTTGGCTCATTTATTGATTGGACTGTTTGTGTATTTGATACTAAGTTTTTTGAGTATTTTGTAAATTCTGGATATTAGTCTGCTGTCAGAAGAATCACAGGCCATGATAATCTCCCATTCTGTAGGTTGTCACTTGACAATTTTGACCAATTCCCTTGCTGTGCAAAATCCCACTCATTGATTTTTTACTTCAATTCTTTCACTTTAGGAGTCTTATTGAGAAAGTATTTGCCTACTTGCATATACTGGAGTGTAGGTTCTATCTTTCTTCCAGCAGTTGTATAGTAGCTGGTTTAATTCCTACATCCTTGCTCCTTTTAGATTTGATTTTTGTCCAAGTTGAGAGATAAGAATCTAATTTCAGCCTTCTGCAAATGGCTGTTCAGTTTGTCCACCACCATTTATTGAATAGGTTGTCATTCCTCTGTGTTCTATTTTGACCACCTTTGTTAAACATTAGATGTTTAAAGATTTGTCTCAGAGTCATCTATTCTATTCCATTGGTCTTCATTCCTATTTTGATAGAAGTAACATGCTGTTTATGTTACTACAGCTCTATAGTATAGTTTTAGATCTGGTATTGCAAATCCACTTATTTTGTCTTTCTTGTTTAGTAATGTTTTGGCTATTCTGGGTGTCTTGTTGTTCCAAATGAATATGGGAATTGCTTTTTCTATATCTCTAAAGAGTGACTTTGGTATCTTGATGGGGATTGCATTGAATCTATATAGTGTTTTGGCAGAGTGGCCATTTTATTTATATTAATTCTGCCTAATGAGGAGCATGGGACATCTTTCTATCTTCTCAGGTCTTCTTGGATTCTTTCTTCAATGTCCAATAATTTTTGTTGTAGAAGTTTAACTTCTCTTATTAGATTAATACCCAAGTATCATATTCTTTTTGAGTATATTGTGAATGGGACTGATTTCCTGATACCTTCTGCACTATTATTCTTAATGTATATGAAAGCTACTGATTTATGGGTATTGATCTTGTAGCCTGCCACTTTGTTGAATCTGTTTATAAGCTCAAGCAGTTTTCTGGTGGGGTTTTTTGGTTCTTCTAGGTATAGGATCATATCATCAGCAAACAGGGATAGTTTGACTTCTTCTCTTCCTATTTTCATCATTTTGATTTCCTTCTCTTGCCTGATTGCTCCAGCTAGAGTCTCAAGATCTATATTGAATAAAAGTGGTGAGAGTGGACAGCCTTGTCTTATTCCCTAGTTTAGTGGAAATGCTTTCAGCTTTTCTCAGTTTAGCATTATACCAGCTGAGGGTTTATTATATATGGCCTTTACATTGTTAGTTAAGTACCTTAGATCCCGATCTTCTCTAGAATTTTGATCATAACTGTTGAATATTGTTGAAGGCCTTTTCTGCATCAATTGAGATAATTATGTTACTTGACCTTAATTCTGTTTAATTGATGAATTACATTTATTGATTTGCATATGTTGAACTAGCCTTGTGTACCTGGAATGAAGCCCACTTGATTGTGGTGAATTATCTTCTTGATTTGTTTGTAATATGGTTTGCTAGAACCTTATTAAGTACTTTTGCATCAATGTTCATGAGGGATATTAGTATGTCATTTTCTTTTTTCAGTGTGTATTTGTTGGGTTTCTCTATCAGGGTTATGGTTGCCTCATAAAAATGTTTGGGAGAGGGCTGGAGCGGTGGCTCAGAGGTTTTGGCGCAGCCTGGCAAGCTCCAGGACCTGAGTTCAAACCCCAGCACCACATACACAACTAAGTGTTGGAGCAACTAAGGCCATGTGAAAAATTAAAGTTGTTTCTCTCTTTCTCTGTCTCTCTCACTGTCCCTCTCTTAAAAGAAAAAAAAATGTTTGGGAGAGTTCTTTCCTTTTCAATTTCTTGGACTAGCTTAATGAGGAGAGGTGTTAGCTCCTCCTCATAGGTGTGGTGAAACTCAACAGAGAATCCATCAGGTCCTGGGCTTTTCTTTTTGGTAGGCTTTTAATTGCTGTATGGATTTTATTGCATATTATTGGCTGTTTGTCCATGTGTTCCAGATTATCTAATTTTGAGGAGTATAGTTTTTCAAAATATATCCTTATAATTTGTTTCCATGGGGTCAGTGGTGATCACTCCCTTTTCATTGATGATTTTGTTGATTTGCTTCATTTCCCTCCTTTTTGGCTAGAGGTCTATCAATTTTATTTATTTTTTTGAAAAACCAGCTCTTGTTTTGTCAATTCTTTTAATTGTTTGTTGTTATTGTTGTTCTCAATTTCATTTATTTCAGCTCTGATCTTGATTATTTCCTGTCTTCTGCTGGCTTAGGGATTAGATTGTTCTTACTTTTGTAGGGGTTTGAGGTGGAAGATAAGCTTATATATTTGGGATATCTTCTCATTTTAATGTAGGCATTCATTGCTATACATTTTCCCCTTAATAATGCTGTCATGCTGTTCCAGAGGTTTCTATATGTTGTGTCCTCATTCTCATTCTCTTTCAAGAATTTCATGACTTTTGATCTCACATCTTCTTGGATTCATTCTGCGTTTAATAGGGTATTATTAAATCTCAATGTATATGTGTGTTTTCTGTTATGATTTTTGCTGTTAATTGTTAGTGTCATGGCATTATGGTCTGATAGGATACATGGAATAATATCTACATTTTATGTTTGTTGAGATTTCCTATGTGAACTAGAATATGATCTATTTTGGAGAAGGAACCATGTGATGAAGATAAGAAGATTTATTCAGCTGATTTGGGGTGGAACATTTTATAGATGTCTGTTAAGTACATTTGATTTATGGAGTTGATTAGTTTAGAGATTTCCTTATTATTTTTTTCATTGATTCTTTTTATTTGTTTATGTTTTGTTCTCAAATTCTTTTTTTAATTTTTATTGAGAAATTTATTATTGAACAACCATACACAATTTTTACAAAATAATACAAAATGTGTATAGATTCTGGATATTAGAATTACCCCTACGAGTGCACCCCCAATTACCCACTCTTATCCCTCCCTTCTCCTTCCCACAATATCTCTAAAAATGTATTAGGCTGTATAACATTACACCTTATCTGGATTTAACACACGATAATGGACCACCTTTCTGAATGGCCAGGGTCTAGTTCTAACCTCCTTGGTTAGAACTTGGTTCTAACCTTGGTTCTCTGGGTTAAGCTGATTTTACTCAGAATAATTTCTTCCACAGCCATCTATTTACCTTCAAAGGCTGCAATATCATTGTTTCTAATTGCTGTGTAAAATTCCATGGTATATATGTACCACAGCTTTTGGATCCATTCATCCAGTGAGGAACATCTGGGTTATTTCCATAGTCTAGCAATAGTAAATTGAGCTGCTATGAACATTGATATTGCTGAGTCACTATAATGTGCTGATTCTAAATCTCCTGGAAAGACACCCAGGAGTGGAATAGCAGGGTTCTATGGTGGGGTCATCCCTAGATTTTTGAGGATTCTCCACACTGCTTTCCAGAGGGGCTATACCAGTCTGCAGCTCCACCAACAGTGTGTTAGCGTGCCTGTCTCTCCAAAGCCCCTCCAGCATCTATTATTGTTTATTTTCTTCATTTTTGCCATTCTGATTGGCATAAGGTGATATCTTAATTTTCATTTGCATTTCTCTGATTACTAGTGTTTTAGAGCACTTTCTCATGTATTCATTGGCTTGATCAGTGTCCTCTGTTGAAAAGTTTGTATTTTGCTCTTTGGCCCATTTATTGATTGGGCTGTTAGTGTTTTTGTAGTTGAGATTTTTGAGGATTTTGTAGATTCTGAATGTGAGACCCTTGCCAGAGGAATCATAGCCCATTATTCTCTCCATTTCTGTAGGAAACCTCTTGACTCTTTTGATTGTTTCCTTGGCAGTACAAAAGATTTTTAGTTTTATGGCATCCCATTCACTGACTTTTGACTTTACTTCCTTCGCTTTTGGAGACATGTTGAGAAAGTCTTTGCCTATTCCCAAATGCTGAAGTGTTGAACCTAATTTGTCTTCCGTCAGTTGCAAGGTAGCTGGTTTAATTCCTAGCTCCTTGATCCATTTTGATTTGATTCTCATGCAAGGAGAAAGATATGGATCTAATTTCAACTTTCTGCAAGTGGATGACCAGTTTGTCCAGCATCATTTGTTGAAGAGGCTGTCACTTCTGCATGTAATATTTTGTCCCCCTTTGTCAAAAATCAGATGTTTAAAGATGTGAGGGTTTGTTTCTGGGTCTTCTATTCTATTCCTTTGGTCTTCTTTCCTATCTTGATACCAGTACCATGCTGTCTTTGTTATTATGGCTCTGTAGTATAGTTTTAGATCTGGAATGGCAAACCCACCTGTTTCATCTTTCTTGCTTAGTAGTGTTTTGACAATTCTTGGTTTCTTATTGTTCCAAATGAATTTGAGAATTGCTTTTTCTATGTCTGTAAAGAACAACATAGATATCTTTATAGGGATAGCATTGAATCTATATAAAGCTTTTGGTAGAATGGCCATTTTTATTATATTAATTCTGCCTAAGCTAGAGCATGGGACATCTTTCCATCTTCTTAGGTCATCTTGGATTTCATTCTTCAATGTCCAATAGTTTTTGTTGAGGAGATCTTTGATTTCCCTTGTTAGATTAATTCCCAAGTATTTTATTTTGTTCGAAGATATTTTGAAAGGGACTGATTTCCTGACTTCTTCTTCAATCCTATTATTATTAGTATATAGGAAAGCTATTGATTTATGTGTGTTGATCTTGTATCCTGCCACTTTGCTAAATCTATTTATGAGTTCAAGCAGTTTACTGATGGAGTTTTTTTGGATCTTCCAGATACAGGATCATGTCATCAGCAAAAAGAGAGAGTTTGACTTCCTTTCTTCCTATTTTTATCCCTTTGATTTCTTTCTCTTGCCT
>PVKS010041430.1:0-16026 GCA_004027875.1 Aplodontia rufa
GGCTCTCCTTTTCCATGGCAGGAAGTCACGGCCGAGGAGAAACCTCTCGGCATCAAATTATGCTGGCCTGGGGTTCAGGTGATCCATGAAAAGTGCTTCCTGTGCTTTTCTTTGTAGCCACCCTGTTTTTAGTGCTCCTCTGGGGTGCTGCAGCTTCCTAACTGCACTTCGGAGCTCTCCAGAGCTGTTTTCATCTGTGGGTAGTTGTTAAATCCTGACCTTGTGGATAAACAAGGGGCAGTCTGCCATCTCGCTCACATCATTCCATCTCTATTTCATTTTTAAAATGTTAGTTTGACCAACAAAGTTGGTTTTCATTGTCACTCAGGCATCAAATCCCACAGAGAAAAAACAATGCTGGTGTGGAGTTTCCGGAAGGGAGTCTGTTGAGCCTGGGTGGCCCCGGATCCAGCAGGACGAACCCAGGTCTTAACATCACACAATATGAATTTGAAGCCCTAGTTGTACAAACTTGCCAACTCTGAGATCCTCAGTTTCCTTGTCTTTAAAATTAGGATAGCAGGACGCAGCTCTTAGGGCTCCTGTATCAGCAGGTCTGTAAGTGGCTGGCCCCCAAAAGGCAAAGGCACTCAGAAAACATTTCTTAGCTTTTTATTTCTTTCCTTCTTTCTTAAGAAAGAGGGATAGTGAGAGAAAGAGAAAGAGAGATTCAATTTTTATTTAGTTTTTCATGTGGCTTTCATCGTTCCAATATTTCATTGTGTATGTGGTGCTGGGGTTTGAACCTGCTAACTCGTGCATGCCAGGCAAGCACTGTAACCACTGAGTCCTCACTCCAGCCCCTGTTATCTTTTCTTTTAGATAGAAGCCACACTGTCCCAGGAATGACAGGGCTGTGAGTCCTTATGTGTCCCTGACGAAGCTTAGTGGCCAACAGCTTGGAGTTGCCCACCTGGTGGGAGGGTGTGTCCTTGCCTGACGGTGGGAATGATATTAATATCTATCTTTGGGGGTTTCTTGAGGATTCAGTGTGATGTACAAAGAGCTCTTGGAATAACGTCCAACACAGATGTCTGTAGATATCAGCCATCATGGCTCTAATCATGTTAGCGGCACACATGAAATGGTGACAGCAAGCGGGGACAGGAAGGGCAGTCAGCTCTGAATGCTGGGCACAGCCAGTGATGGTGCTGACCCGTGAGTGTCTGTGCCTGCCAGTGGTTCAGCCGTTTGAGCAGCACCAAAGCTGGGCATCATCTTAGAACTGTCTTAGAACCGTCTTGGACCACCCACCTGCTACCAAGGAGAGAGCTGGACCAGCCTGGACAAATGGTCCTCCCCAGATAGGTTTTGTCTTTCGTTTGCCCTCTCATTCATTTATTTCAAGTTTTGGATTTGTTGATAGCAATTTAAGAACAATTTTATTTTGCAATCTGGACTTCAGTTTCATTTAGAAAATTCCTCAGAATTGCATTCCCCTGAGGTCTCAGTCGGGGGAGGTAGGAAGAAGTCACCCCCCAGGGTAGAGCCATTGGCACGGTGCCCACAGTGCAGGCTGGCTTTTGGGCACCATTTCTCCTTGTGTTTCGTTGAAGCTTGCTGCTGTAGTTGGGCCCATAGAAGGCAAAATCATTTTTGTCCCCATTCTTCTAACACAAGTGGGACAATGAATGGCAGAGAGAGAGGCTACCCCATGTTCCAGATTGAGAAAGCCTTTGAGTTTTCTACCACTCATCTAGACTACTTCCTCCTTTTGTAGCTAAGGACACTAAGACCCAAAGAGAGAAAGGGATTCAGAGTGACGCAGTGTGATCCTGAGCCCCCTCTTCTAATTCCTCATCCAAGTCTCTGTTGTATCGGCTGCCCCAAAGATAAAACCCAGATGTCACAGGAGGGCTCTCGGTACACCTGTGTACCCTCTCCCAGCCGGGAATCTGAGGCGAGTTGGTTTTTAAAGGTCCCATATTTGGGTAAGTCCCTCCCTCAAGTCCTCAGCCTCTGCTCTGGTAGAGTAGAAAGAGTATTGGTGGGCATGTCAGAAAAATTTTGCTTTGACTCTATCGCCTGCTAAATGTGACCTTGGACAGATTACATAAGTCCTCTGAATGTTTGCTTTATCCTTTGCAAAATGAGGGTAGCGATGTCTATTCTCATGTAGGGCTGTTTTAAGGAAAAACTGAGTGTTTATTCAGCAGTCTGAGACAACCGGAAAGCCTGTTCCCCCTGCTCATCATGAGTAAGGAGCATCCTCAAAAGTCCCTGTTATCATGACACCCTCCCACACAAGCCAGTGGTGACTCCCTGTGGACCCTAGTTGGTCTGTGACCACAGGCTCTGTGTTAGAGCCCTTGCAACACTGCTTGCTAGCAGGGGACTGACCACCTGCTTACTTCCAACCACCAATGGTCGCCAAGTTGAGCGCTCCTCCTGGCCAGCAAGACTGCATTTCCCCAAGTAGAGATCCAGCTTTGGTGGCAGAATTGAAACTTCCATTGAGTAGGGTGCAGTTTGGTGCCTCTGGACGGCTCAGGTCCACTAGAGGAGAGCTCCCGGTTATGTGCTGCTTCTGGGTTGGGCTCCATCTGCTTTCTGAAGATCCATCTGCTCTGAACATGGATGCAGCTCTGACTCCTTTCCCCAAACAGCAAATCCCACAGGCTCCACCTCCAGGGGCATCTGAAGGTCGTCTGTGTTTGTTTCCACTGTCCTACACAGGCCAGGGCTCCAGTTGCCAGGGCAATGGCTTTATCCAATCACTTTTTTTTTTTTAAAGAGAGAGAGGGACAGTGAGAGAGGGAGAGAGAGAGAGGGAGGGAGATAAAAGCAATTTTTATTTAGTTTTTCATGTGACTTTCATTCTTCTGACACTTTGTTGTGTACGTGGTGCTGGGATTTGAACTCGAGTACTCGCGCATGCCAGGCAAGTGGCCATAACTGCCGAGCCACCGCTCCAGCCCCTCTCCGATCACGTTTAACTCCCCACTGCTTTCCCTTGTCCCCCTGTTTTGTTTTCTTGATGGTACTTCTCAGCATCTAAAGGCCCCTGGGCTGATTTGATTATTGCCTATTTTTGCTCACTAGAGTACAAGTAAGATCCTCTAGACAGAGTCTTGTTGCTCTTGTCCGTCACTGCCTCCAGGACCTTGAGCAGTCCTGAACACATGGAAGGTGCACCCTCAAGATTATGGAGCGATTGAGGAAGCCTCATCTCTGTCTTGTTGTCCCTGCTTTGCAGGGTTAAGGAAAAAAGAGACCTGCTCAAGGTCACAAGACAGTGATGTCAGACCAGATCCCAGGCCTCTCGACCTATGGTCCGGTTCCCTTTTCTCTCCAACATTCGCCTCTTAGAAACACTTCCCAGACCTCCATTCCACAATTTCACTAATAAGTGGTTTGAGTTGAGAGCAGATGTGCTGGGGACGTCAAACCTTGAAGGCTGAGCCACCACAAACCAAACTTTCTCAGTAATTTAAAGAAAGGTCAACAATGTCCTTAGCTGGGCCTCTCCAGGCCCTCCTGAGAAACCCCAGGGCCACCCCGGCCTGGTGAGTCACAGCCCAGTCAGTGGAAGTTCTTACAGGCCCTAGGGCCTGAGAGGATCCTGGTCTCACCCAGGACCAGATCAGAAGCTGAGACTGAGCAAGGGTCTCCATGAGACACAAACCAAGGCTCTTGAGCATGAAGGGATCGAGTGGGGGTGGGCTGGGCAGGCACAGTGGCTGCAGGACGTGGCACATGGTGAGTTCACTCTGGAGAGGAGGCTCTGGTTAAAGCAGAGAACCCCAGAGGCCCCAGAAGACCTTGGAACCTCCGAGCACTCAGGGGTGGGGCCCCAGATTGCTCCCACAACCACCAGAAATTCTTTCCTTTCTCTTTGTGGTCACAGATGACGTTGGGACAGCAGGCAAGGGAATAGCAGACAAGGACTAGCAAAAGTGCGGCCCTGTCAATGTTTTAGAAAGCTGTGACAGCTGGCACAGTGTGGTGTTGGCTCCAGAGCAGGCTGGACCCGCAGAACTGAATGAATGACCCATGTGTATGTTGAGATGCATCATGGCCCGTAATTCAGCCCAAAGGAGTTTCCCAAACAAGGCCACGGGGAAAGTGTTTGGGGTCTCCACAGGGCCTCTGAGCCAGAGGCTGCCTCAATTTCCATGCTCTCTCAGGCAAGGCTCTTATCCACCGAGGGGTGGAAGCCCAGGACACGCCCAGGCCCTGTGTTCCTTTCCTCTGCCTAGCCCCGACACACAGGTGTTTCTAGAAACTGGGTGCAAGTTGTGGAATTTCCCCCTGGCTGCCGACAGGAAGCACTTCCACAAGCCTCGCCCAAGCTAGGGATACGGAGAGATCCGCCCAGGCAGCGACCTGGTCCTGGGTGCTCAGAGCTGGAGGAGTGTGGGGAGGTCAGGAAAGGGCAGCTTTCTGTGGGAGCCACCAGGAGGCACCTTGTGATGGGCCCTTCCTCCAGCCTTCCCTCTGCAGAAAAGACACTTCAAAGTTTACCGCTTGCTGATTTCCAGAGAAAGAAGAATCACAGCCCCTTTGGGACTCCTGAGAAAAGAGGAGCCAGCACACAGGCCCTTAAGAGCAGGGGAGAGACCTGCTTCTGCAGTGACTTTAGGGTAGACCCACACCCAAGGGGAGTCAGAGCCCCACGGAGCTTCTTACTGCTTCCTTCCTGTGTGCAGATGAGGAAACTGAGGCCAGAAAGGCTGAGGAATTTGCCCAAAGCAGCTGGAGATTGGCGATGCAGAGGCAGAGTGGGGGCTGGGGGAGCACACTGCTATGCAGGGGAGCCCCCTCCCCTGCTGCCGATTGCCTGGGGCTGGGAGGAGGGACTGAGTCCCATTTGTTTCAGCTGACTTGAGGAAAGCAGTCACAACTAAGGGGGTCAAGGGACACTCCCTGTTATCTCCTCAGGGTGGAATTCCTGTGACAGGGTTGAACAGGAGGGTCCAGGGACACTGCCCGAAGATTCCCTCCCGTGCTCTGTACCTGCACGCCAGACACTCATCGCTGTCACCACCTGGTCTTGATCACATTGCTGAAGCCCTGTGTCCTGGTTCTCTGGGTGACAGAATGGTCAAATTTGGATTTACCCCTGTGTGCAGCAGTTTCTCTCCAACGCACCTCTGGGGTCCTCAGGATTGGCTGGTGGAAATGAAACCAGCTCCTTCGCTCTTCTCCCACCAATACTGTTGTGGCTGCTGGCTCTGCGTCTAGAAGGGCTGCTGAGCTGGAGAACCCATCAGCATCCCTGGCCTCGTGCCTCCTTAAGGAGCACAGAGGAGTCTGTGCTTCCCAGCCTTCGGGACCAAGCCTTTGAGTTTAGGCAGGGTGCAGGACAAACAGGCTCTCCTCCAGCACTCTGCCCCTCCCCTCCTTGTTCCTGAGCTAGCTCTCCTGGGCATCAGAGCAAGCTCTTCCCTCCACCCAGCTCCATCTCCCCGGTCCAGATTTGTAGTAACCCCCGAACTTCCTACTTCGCAGTTTTCTGTGCTATTTCCTCCTCTGCCTATCACGAAGGATTCTAGGTGCTGGGTGCAAAGGGGTCAGAGGGAGCCAGAGTTGCACTCTTGTTCTAGTGGGGAGGCCAACCAGTGGGGCAAAGTGATGTGGCGGAGGTCTAATTAGTAAGAGAGCTGAGACTGAGCCCTGGATCTTTCCGTCACTCAGGGAGCCTGACTCCTTGGCGGAGATGATGTGTAGAACAACGCCTGGAAGGCTATCCCCTGCCCATCGGGGCTGTGCACCACCTCCATTACCTGTGCCGCAGGAAGGCCTCTGTCCAGCTGTCACCAGGCATGTGCTGGTGCCCAGATTGGAAACATCTTCTTGATGATGGTTCTTAAAAGAGCTCGCAAGAGGAAAGAGCAAGCCCCAAGAGGCCATAGTGGAGCCGAGAGGGAGATGATGGCAACAGAGCGTGTTTTTGAGCACGACGCGTGTTATTTGTTCCTTAAACAAACCAGCAAGACGGGCTGTATGCACGCCTGCCCCTGACATTTGAGAGGCCCAAGGCAAATGCATAAAAAAGGAGGTGCACACGCCATGTGTCTAAATATTTGAACATTGTAAATCAAGCTAATAAACTGTGAAATAAGGTCTGTGCTTCCCTTCTGCCTGACAAATATACCTTTACACCAACCTCAAAGGCCAGGCTCTGATTCCACACTCTAGATTCTCAGGCCTTGGAGGGGTGAGGGGAGCAGGGACTCAGTCCCCACTCCCAGACTTCTCTTCCCTTTCCTACTTGGGTAGAAGGGCTCCCCAACCTCAGACTCCAGCCTCCACCCAAGGCTCTCAGCTCAGGACATGGTTGAACGGGGTCCTAGAGCACAGAGCCAAAGGGAAGGTGTGGACTCTGAGGCTGTATGTCCCCAACCCCACAGCCACCTGACCTGAAGGAGGCCAGAGCAGGGCTCTCTGTAGCACAAGTCCCTCTTGCCACCTATCAAGTCAGTAGTAACGAAGTTTCCCCATTTTGTCTATGAACTGCAGCTCAGTGGACTCAAGGGACTACTCAGGGCACATGCCAATCACCAACAGGGCCAGGAGTTGGCCCCCAGGTGGCCTGACTCCAGAGCCCCTATTGATTCCCGTCACCATCTGCAGTCCCATTATCACCATCACCTGGGAAATGCAGCCCAAAGCAGTCTGTAAGATGCCCCCCACCACAGTCTGGATGGCCATCACCTCTGGCAAAACTGTGTCTCTTGGGCTTCCTGCCCTGGCCCCTGGCCCATATCCAGGAAGCTGGATGTGGACACTGGAGCACCTGACCTAACCCCATTGCCACGGGGGCTGTAGCAGCGCTCTGATCCTTGCGCCCTCCATGTTTGAGCCATCTTCAGCCACACTGAAGATCCTCCTGCTGCACATGAATGGCACATGTGGCTCTCTCCACTGCCATGCCTTACCCTCAGGACTCCCCACAACCTCTCCAGACATGCCCTCTCCTCCCACCAGGGCTCAGGTGACATGGGTCACCTCCCTGACCCAGGACTGAGTAGAAGCTCAGTTAATTACCTTCCAACTAATGAGTTGAGGGCACCGTGCCCTTTTATGCCTAGCACTGAGTGGCACAGAGTGACTGGCCCCTGAATGGACATGATGGACTCCCTATGGGACAGGAAGCTCACCCTCATGGCTGAATTAGCCTCCTTTGAAAGATGAGGGCAACAAAGAGCCATTGCTGGTAAACACATCTAATGACAACCACTTCCTGGTTCCTTTTGGCACCCACAATACTATTCTCCTGAGTGGCAAAGTCCTTTCCAAGAGCAGAAGGCAGAAGCTGGTGCACTCTGGCCCAGCCCTAATTATTCCCTGGAGTGGGGATGGATGCCACCCACTCAGTATCCTCTGGATCGTAGAGTCAAACAGAAATGTCATTCTTCTTCCTCATCCATGAATATGGAGAAAATCCGAAGGGCGGTAAGAGAGGGATACCAGGAGACTTGGAAGTGGAGTTTGCCTTGAGGAGCTTAAACAGTCAAGCGGCCTGAGGGACTGAGTTAGAGAGTGCTTTGTGCAGTGAGAGTGCAAAGGAGCAAAGATCCTTTCCAGCTGTGCATTCTGTGGTCCCCTGGGCAGGCCGATCCTTAAGTTGGCCTGCCAGGCCCCGTCCTGTCTCTGGCATCATCTCCCACAATTCCCCCCCACTGCCTGCCCACTGCTCTCCAGCTGAGAGGCACCTTTGCTGCTCTGTGATGTGGCAGACACATTTGTTCAGCTGGGAACTTCGCATAGCCTGTTCCTCTCCTAAAACTCCCTTCCCCCGACACCTCAAGACCAACCTCTTCATCTTCAAATTTTTGCTCAAAATCCACCTTATTAAAGTCTGGTATTGGAAGGTGCTCATCAGTGTTTATCAAATGGATGAATGAATGATTTTGTTTTTTTTTTTTTTAAAGATAGAGGGACAGTGAGAGAGACAGAGAAAGAGAGAAACAACTTTATTTAGTTTTTGACATGGCCTTTGTTGCTCCAACACTTAGTTGTGTACGTGGTGCTGGGGTTTAGAACCCGGGTCCCCGTGCTTGCCAGACAAGCGCCGAAACCGCTGAGCCACCACTCCAGCCCCTGAATGAGTGAATTTGGAGCAATGCTGAAAGATAGGTGGGCATTTTGAATTCAAAATGTAAAACCTTAAAAGTAAAAGGCAGAGTTTTCCCTTCTCTTCCCTGGATGTGATATGGTGACCTGAGAAGGGTGGCAGGTGAGAGGAAGTCCCTGACCTACTGCTGTTCCAGAATTTTCTTGTTTGTTGCAGGAGGAATACCAGCTCCCACCCCGGGGGACACCTACAGGTCAGAGAGGACTTCTGGCCTATGATGAATAATAGGATGCTCGAGGTGACATTTCACAGGAAAGAGACCCAAGTGGTTTGTGGCCTGCAGTGACCAGGTCAAAGCCTTGGCGACTGGTCCCATATTTGTCTCCCCAGAGAAGTGAATTCCACCCTCCCATCTCCATGAAGTGCCTCCATACACCCCACAGACACACACACACACACACACACACACACGCACACACACACACACATCCCTGAAATCCACTAAGCAACAACATTACTGAGCCATTTTCCAAGATGAGATTTTCAGCCCACACCAAGGTTTTCAGCTTACACCTCTTTGCCATGGTGCTAGGTGATTGACAAGGGGAACCGATGGGGTTGATGTGTTTGAATGTAACTTGCCACTTCATGATTTGCACACAAAGCTGTCCTCTTCACAAGCTCTAGTGCAGAGCCCAGCCCACTCAGAGCCAAGACACAGTGGTGGGCAGAGAGAGGAGTGTCTCTGAAGCTGAAGGTCGAATTGAAGGTCATTCCACAAGTTCTTTCCAAACACAACAGCAAGGGCAAGGAGCACTCCCTAAACACCAGCACCGGGAGCCAAGGGATAGAAGGTACCTGTGGGTGGTCAGAAGCAGAGATGAGATAGAATGGCAAGTTAGATAACTTTGTGAGTCAGGCATCTGTGGTCTGGGAGAATGAGGCCAACTTCCAGTAGTCAGGTTTAGGACCTCAGAGTCCTGGGAGAAGCCAGAGCCTTCTGCACTGGAGGACCTGTCTGCAGCCAGGATCAGTCCTAGAGGCCAGCCAGAAAGGGCATCCCCAGCCGCTGTTCTGCACGTGCCAGGTGAGTGCAGCTCTGGTAGAACTGGAACTGGTTCTTGGAGAAGTAGGGACTGATTAAACTTATAAGGATAGAAGGGAGTGGTCCACTAAGCTGGCTCCCCGCTGGTTTCTCCCTACCCTCTCTGAGCCTCAGTTTGTCACCCCGCGGTGCCCACACCTATCCTGCGAGCGTTTGGAGGGTGTGGCGCACAGCAGGCGCTCAGTCGTGGTGGCTGCTGCTGGGATTAGAAACCCCAGCCATTTGTGGGTGGAGTGCAGGCTGGGGCGTGGGGTTCGCCTGCCCCCTCCACGCAGGCAAAGTGCTGACAGTGGCAAAGCCACGTTGCCGTGCTTGGAGGAAAACTGCCTTGGTTTCGAGCTTAATGAGAAACTGGATGTTTGGGTTTGGTTTCGTCTGGGGGTTGGCAAGAGCGCGCGGCGGGCGCGGCCGCCCGGAGAGGGCGAACTCGGGGGGCTCTAGGACCCGGTCGCTGCGCGCGCTCGGGTGGACCCGGGCGGCCGAGCGGGCCGGGGCTTGAATGGGAGGCCGGGGCGTCGCGGCTGGAGCTCGCGCCGCCGTCGCCAGGCAACCGCCCTGACGCAGCGCACGACAGCCTCCCTTCAAAAAGAAGAGTGCCGGGCGTTCTCGGGCGCGGGGCGCAGCCGGGCTGGAGCGCCGGACCGGCGAGAGGCTGGCGGGGGACCTGGCGACGGCGCCACCGGCCTCCGGGCGCCCGCAGGTGGGTTCGCGACTTTCCCAGGGAACGGGGACGGGCGACGGCGGCGCGGGCTGGCCCCAGGCTCCACTCGCACCCGGGCAGGCGGCGGGGAGCAGCCGATCCGCGGCCCGGCGGGGACACGCTCGCAAGAGCGCGCGTCCCGCCCCACCTGCTCCCGGTGGCCGCGAGGAGTGGGCAGCCGCCGCCGGAATCCGTCCCGCGGCTCCCCGACTCTGCTGGCCCCTTCCGGGGCTGAGATTCTGGTGGAGATTTGGGGTCCAGGTCTTGAGGGAAGGACCCCCACTCAGGCACCCTCCTGGGCTGTTCCCAGGAGCCTGGTGACCTCCACGCCCACCCTGTCTCCTCTGTCCACCCCCTGCAGTGAGGATGGGGAAGGAAGTTCCTGGCCCCAAGGGTGCAATCCCTTCCCAGGAAGGGACCCAGGGCCCTTAGTGAGGGTGCTCTAGGCCTGAGGCCAGAGTGGTTCAGGAGACCCACAGGGTGATAGCACCCTGGGGAATGATCTGATCAGCCTAAAGGTGGGCACCCAGGGTCACCAGTGCAAGGGGCCCCAGATCACATGGGGGGATGTTTCAAGTCTTATGTGAAGACCCCTTATTTCCTGTACCGGTGCTGTGGTGCATGGGTCCTGGGGAAGGTTTGAAAGGCGGGCAGGCTCCAGATTGCTGGGGCCTGGATGCTGTGCTATGCTCACAGCAGCTTCTCCCAAATCAAGTTTCCAGAAACTCCCTGTCCTTCTGGAGAATCCTAGAAGATGGGAACAGGTCCCCATCCACAGTGCCCAGGAGAGTCCTGGTTCCAAAGCAGGTTAACAGACTGTCCTGCCCCCTGTGTGCCCCAGGCTCAGAAAGTGCTGGCCAAAGTCCCAGGAAAGCCCAGTGGCTGTGCCTGTAGCCTAGTGTAGGCAGGACAGGAGTTCCTGCGAGCGGCCTGGGGACCTGGCAAACAGCCAGGAGCTGTGCTTCCAGCTGTAAAGGTGACAGTACTTTTTTCCCACCTGTCCCTACCAACAATAAACTGCTGAGGACCTTTGGCCTCCTTGGTCATTTGTCCTCACAATCGCCCTGTAAGGAACATTATCCCTGTTTTGTCAGAGGGAGTCTGAGAAGTTAAGTATCTGTGCAGCTCACGTGGCTGGTGAGAGCAGAGAGATTCCCAGGCCTGATCCCAAGGGCTCCTGTAGCAGTGTGTGAAGGAAGGCCACTGCAGGAGACCCAAGGCATCCATGGCCCAGAGAGTGAGAAGGAGATGGTCACACCCAGATGAAATGAGAGCCCTGTGGTGGAGCTTGTCCCATGACCTAAGAAGGTCCCCACCATCTCAAGGGACCCGTTGGAGCCAGCAGAGCCATTTCTCATGTCAGGAGCTTGGAAGCCTTTGCCATCAGGCCTGGCCAGCTTCAGACATGTCCTCCCTTACACCCCTTCTCTTTGCTGCCCCACAGACTCCTTGCACACTTGCTCCTGTCCTTATCCTCACAATTACTTGCTTGGATTTCCACTAAATGATAAGTCCCCACTTCCATATCTAGCAGCTTGGCCTGCCTCCAAGAGAACTGAAATAAATTAAGGCAGTGCCTATTGCTGAGAAAAAGACCCACGGTGCCCCAGGCCGATGAGGAGGAAAACTGCTCGTCGGGCTGCTCATGCACGGGGCAGGTGTGTGCTCGAGGGAAATCTCACTATTGGAAAGCCCTGCGATCTGACAGGAGCGTCCGGAATTCCCAAACCCTTTGAGAGCTGTGTTCTGCTCAGCAATGGCTCTTTGCTTGACTGGGATATTGACCTGCTTGCAAAGGCAGAAGATAAACAATTATCTGGCTGACAGCTGTGCCCTGTGGATGTCCCTTACAAGTAACCAGGGGATGGATGACACAGGGGAGAGGATGCTGGGGCCTGAATGGGGAGAGGACAGGCCCATTCTGAAGCAGACCTGGGAGGGGTGAGAATGTGAGCAGGACAGGAGACAGGGCATGAGGGGGACAGGAAGGATGGGCCACAGGGAAGGGGAGGCCAGCAGGAGGATGGCAGGTGAGTCTTGCTATGACAATCACCTGGAGAGTCTGAGCTGCCTTAGAGGACTATGTTGCGAATACTGAGAATCTCAGCATTTCCCTGGTTGGGCCAGTTGCCTGCCACTAAAGCCCCCCACCTGACCACTGCCACCTCTCTCTTGAGAAGGAGGAAGACCTGAGAAGAAAGAAGAGCAGGAGGACTCAGGGGCTGTGCTGCCCCAAGCCCACCCCTTCCTCCTGGGCACTCCAGACCCTGCCTGCTCCACCCACAGCAAAGCTTCTCCATCAGCAGCACCTCAGAGAAGGGAGTGTGTGGGCTTTCTCCTGGGCTGTGTGTCCTTGACCTGGCCCTCCCTTCATGGAGGAACTTCAGAGTCCCTGGGGAGCTGTCCCATGTAGCCTCCTCCGCAGCAGCCTTGGCAGAGACTGAGAGCCATCAAGGGTTCAGGCTCTCTCTGTAGGCTTGTAAACTGGGCTCCCCACTTCCTCAGGGCTGTTTCTCCAGTGAGGCCAGAAATTCGTTTCGGGGGCACTCTGAACTGATGTGAAAGCTGGCCATGGACCCCCACAAGCTCCCTTCTAGGGCTTGTCCTTTGGGATCTGGAGGGCTGCCGCAGGCCAGAGCTCATTTTTCAGGTTGAAGGCTGGCATCAGTAGGCTCAGGCAGCAGCCTCCACAGTGACCACAGCTCCTGTGCTTCTGGAAGGCTCTGAGGCATTTCCTCATTCCAGGAAGCCAGCAGAACCTCTGTGTACAGGCTGGGAATGGCAGGGGAAGGCCAGCAGAGGCCCTTGGGGTGCTGAGTACCAGGAGAATGCTGGATGAGGGTCTGTACCCGCCAGGCCACTTAGGGACTTGCACCACCCCCTTCACCAAGTGAAAAATGACACTGGACACCTAGTCCACTGAGCTTTCACAAGTGCTGTGGCCCGGGGACACTGAGACCGGTGTGAGCTAACCTGAGCCAGTTGGTCAGGCAGGCAGAGACTGGCTGTGTTGTCATCCTCCTGTTGTTGTGTATTGGAAGCAGTCACTGGAAACCGGGAGGAGGGTGAAGGTGGTGCTAGAATCAGGTTGGAGAGGAAGCAAGCCTTAGAGCGAATTCTGCTGCATGTGCAGGCAGCGACTGGATACAGGTCCAGCAGATCCAGACAGCCTGTCCTGGAGGCTCGGTGAAGTCCCAGCACTGTCTGCTGGTGCTCTCACCACCCCTTCCTGCAGGCCTTACTAGATCCTTCCACCTGCTCCTTCCAGGGTCACGCTGTCCCAGAATTCATCTAGGCAACCCACACTCCTTGAACACCTCTGTCTTCAAGGAGACATTTGCTTTGCTAATTACCAAATGCCTGGTGCTGCCCAGAGATAAAGATAGCTGGCACCTGCCCGAGCTTCCCCTGAAGTGGGGACTTCTGCTGTGAGGTTGGGAAAGCGGGTCCCAATTCGAATTCCCCTCTGTTGCAGCTGACCCAGTGAAACCACTCAGAATATGTCACCACGGCTGCAAAGGATTTTTGGATCAATAATACGCATAGTGCTGAGAACCCTAAGATGATGGCCCTGCCCTGGAGGGGCAATGAGTCCAGGCAGGGCTGCTGAGAAGTCGGTGCAGTTTGTGCAGCCACCTACGGAGTGCTGCTCCAGAGCGCACAGAAAGCATCTGTGCGCCTCAGTAGTGCTGAAGCTGCTTCCCCATGCAACTGGCCAAGGACAGTGCCAGCCAGGCAGTCAGGGCAGGAGGTGGCAGTCCCATTCTGGGTGTAACTAATAACTCCCCTCCTCTGGTCCTCCCAGACTGTGAAACTGTGGAGGTTAAGTTGACTGAGCCAGTTGGTGGGGCTCTGACTCCATCTCTGCCCCTTCCCTAGCCTGCTGCACACCTTTCTGCTGTACCTGATCCCTTCCACTGTGGGTGTGAACTCAGGTGGCTTCAGCCATGTTCTGTCCACACTGATACAAGTGGGCAAGCACAACCACACAGCCCATTCTCTGTCCCTCCTAGGGGGAATCAGGACAGAGGTCCACATCCCAGGTGGGCATAGCACTGCCTCTGCAGCCAGCCGCAGGCCACACTGGAACCTCCCCCACCTAAGACTAGCTCCACAAATCCAGGAAGCTCTAAGACCCTGCAGCCCCAAAGAGGTTGGCACACCCAGACCAGCGTGGCTGTGCACAGCTACAGGCCCACAGAGCCACTGCACAGCCTCTTAGGAAGCCTTGCAGAGCGCTGGGCTTTGGAGCCTGCAGAGTAAGACAGAAAACAGTAGGAGAAATCCCCATCTCACGGGAGTGTGTGGACTCTCCTTATTCGAAGCTGGAGTCCGTTATCTTATAGATTCAAATAGGCCTAACTTTGCCAGTTTTGAGAGAGACTGGTGGGCCACAGCGTCCTCAGCTGTGAAATGGTACCTGAGTTTCCGCCAGCTGGGGACCGTTTCCTGTTCCTATAACCAGGACACCAGCCCGAAGTGCCTTCTGCTTTCATCTCCACAAATCACTCTAAAGGCCACCCTGTATCTCCTTTCTGTGCCCTAATGCCTGCTGCCACCTTGGGCTTTGGCCAGAAAAGTGCTGTGGTCACCTGTGGCAGTTGGCTAGGAGAAGGACAGGTTGCCCTAGCCACCGCCCAGGCATCAAGCGTTTTTATGAAGGGGATCTCTTCATCCTCTTTATTTCCCACGGCCAGTTCCCACCCCTGTAACCCACGCTCTGGTTCTCAGGCACCTTTTTCCCAGGGCCTTGGAGGGGACACAGTGGGGACTCTGAGTGCCCACAGCCCCGCCTCCCTACAGCAGCCTGAGCTTCCTCCTGTCCTCTCAGGAGGCATAAATTAGATGTATGGCTCCTAGGAGTCAGAGCCTCCCCCGACTGAAGGGAAGCCCTACTCTTCCTTAGTGATTTTCTCAGCAACTTCTTTCACTGAGCAAAACAGTCCAAACAAAAAAGGACAGTTTCCGCGCCAGCCTCTCTACGGGAGGCCTGTGTGTCAGCTCTAAGCAGCCAGGAGCAGAGCCATCAGTTATTCAGCTGTGACCTAGAACTTTGAATCTGCAAAGGTCTTAACAAGAATTTTTATAGATTCTTTCCTCCTAACGACCCAAGGAGATGAAGCAAGGTTTCCCCATTTCCGAGACAACAGAAGCAAGAGACAGCTTGGAGTCAGAAGAGTCCAGTGCAAGCCCAGCCAGCCCTTCTAATGGAGCTGTGTGAACCTGAGTCTTGTGACTTCTCTGGTTTGCAGAATCTCTGTGGTCTATCTGTTGGAAAGGCCCTCTAGCCCAGGCCATGGTGTGGGAGAAAAAAAAATGTGTGTCAGTGTGACTTAAAAATGTGATTGCTCTTGTCATACCAGGTGTGCAAGTGGATGCTTTGAATTCTGAGCAGAAGTGCCACCATTAGCACAAGACACTGCAAGCTTCCCTGGACAGAGATCCCCAGGAGAACACGGGTGAGTGGAGCCTCTGTCCCTGGCCCTGCAGTGCAGCTCTGGGACATGTTGATAAGCCAGCCCACAGCTGCTGTGGTCTGGGACCCTGAATCTGTCAGGAAGGAAGGAGAGGCCATCGCAGGAAAACCACACTTCCAGAGCACAGCAGCTCTTCTCAGAGGAAGAGTGAGGCTGCGGTCACTCAAGCACCCAGCTGCGCTTGTCCCAAATAGTTTCCCAGTTCCCATCTCCAGCAGCAAGGCTGGGACCCAGGTGGGAGGTCTACCTGAGCTGCAGCCTCCTTCAGAAGGAAGGGCAGGTTCTCATGAGGCTTTGCCACAGCCAGGGGGACCCAGCATCAGTCAGCCAGCTCTGGGGGACATTCCAGGGGGGCCAGGACAGAGATGTGCCAGCTCTGCCACAGTGGAGCCATGTTCCCGTGCCTGCGGTCTCAGTGCTCTGCATGAAGTCAGAGTGATAGAAGGCACAAGTGTGTGAAAACCGTCCCTGACCTGGTTGTTCTTCCTTTGCCTGTGCTGGGGAGCATCGGAAGGTCCGCCATCGTTCACATGTTCTCAGTAACGTGCCGTTTTCCTGGGCAAGGGTCCTGGGAGCCTGGGACTTTTTTTTCCTGGGGAAAATTCTCCATTTCCTCCTTGTATAATGGCGGTTCTGATAGGGCTAGTGGACCTCTTTAACACTGCAGAAATAGACACGTGGCAGACCTCACGTGCACTTGAGGAAGACCCCAGAACCCTGTCCT
>PVKS010041431.1:0-16025 GCA_004027875.1 Aplodontia rufa
AGGCTGCAATGTCATTGTTTCTAATTGCTGTGTAATATTCCATGGTATAAATGTACCACAGTTTTTGGATCCATTCTTCCTGTGAGGGACACCAGGGTTGTTTCCATAGCCTAGCAATAGTAAATTGTGCTGCTATGAACATCGATATTGCTGTGTCACTGTAATGTGCTGATGCTAAGTCCCCTGGAAAGATACCCAGCAGTGGAATAGCAGGGTCATATGGTGGAGTCATTCCTAGTTTTTTAAGGATTCTCCATACTGCTTTCCAGAGGGGCTGTACCAGTCTACAGCTCCACCAACAGTATGTTAGTGTGCCTATTTCTCCACATCCCCTCCAGCATCTGTTGTTGTTTATTTTCTTCATCTTTGCCATTCTGACTGGTGTAAGGTGATATCTTAGTGTGGTTTTCATTTGCATTTCTCTGATTACTAATGATTTAGAGCACTTTCTCATGTATTCATTGGCTTGATCAATGTCCTCTGGTGAGAAGTCTCGATTTAGCTCTTTTTGCCCATTTATCAATTGGGCTGTTGGTGTTTTTGTAGCTGACATTTTTGAGTACTTTATAGATTCTAGATATGGGGGGACAAAATATTACATGGAGAAGTGATAGCCTCTTCAACAAATGGTGCTGGACAAACTGGTCATCCACCTGCAGAAAGTTGAAATTAGACCCATATCTTTCTCCTTGCACAAGAATCAAATCAAAATGGATCAAGGAGCTTGGTATCAAACCAGCTACATTGCAATTGATAGAAGAAAAAATTGGTCCAACACTTCAACATTTAGGAGTTGGTAAAGACTTTCTCAACAGGTCTCCGAAAGTGAAGGAAGTAAAGTCAAAAATCAGTGAATGGGATGTCATAAAGCTAAAAAGCTTTTGTACTGCCAAGGAAACAATCAAAAGAGTCAAGAGGTTTCCTACAGAAATGGAGAGAATCATGGACTTTGATTCCTCAGACAAGGGTCTCATATCCAGAATCTAAGCTTCTGTTTTTAACCCCATGAGAGAGATGGAAAGGCTAGTGGAGCTGGAATTGGATCTTGTCCTTTCCCCCAGGTCAGTAAGACTGTGGTTGTCAAATAATTTCTCCGAATGATCTGTTACTTAGTTTTCCCCTCCTTCTGCAGGGGAAGGAGGGGTTTTCCTTGGATCTTGAAAGCAAGGAGATGTTGGGACTTGTGTAGGTAAAACTCACAGTATGACGAGGTCCTCCTCAATTCTGGGGTTCCAGGAACTTGTGACCTCTTAAGCTACCCACACTCGGTCTCCACTTCTGGTCAGTTACCTTTTAATTACTGTTAGCTGTTGGCTCCAGGGGCATGTTAGCTGTGTCTGCTCATAGCAGTGATTCTCTGTACCTGCCTGATTCTAGCTTGGGGTTGGGTTTTCCTGTGATTGTAATTCTCTGAAGGATCTAAGAAGAGTTATTAGTTTTTAGTTTTTAGCTTTTTTTCTTATTGTGAGGATAGGAATGATGGCTTCTAAAACTTTTCTATACAGTACCAGAAACCAAAAGTCTACAAATTTCTTTCTAATCCGTTGAAGGTTAGAGGTATATATTATCTATAAAGTTAAAGGTGTTTGTTCTGCCCCTTCCCTCACCTGGCCTTGCCTTGTCTTCCTTTCCTTTCCTTGCCTTACTTAGAACTTCAATTCTAAAACCATTAGTGGTACAGGACAAATGGGACTGAGGAATACATTCTGTGGAGGGCTGGTGCAATGTGGGGTGTCAGCCAAAGCAAGATGAGAGGTCCAGGCATACACCAGGGTAGATGGAGAGTGGAGGGCATCAGCTTGAGAGAGATTAATGCTAATATCAATAGTAGAGGAACAGTAGAAATTGTGAGCCATACAATAGGATGCAACAAGAATGCATATTTTCTTTTGTGACAGTTATTAATAGCTTGAATATAATGCATTCACATTGAAAAGACCCAGTCTAAGGAACACTGTACAAAATTTGTGACCAGTAATCTTCAAAACTATCAAGGTCATGACAGTCAAGGAGTGAATCTGGAGTTATTCCAGACCCAAGGAGATTAAAGACACATAACACCTATATGTAAATCATGATTCTGACCAAAGTCCTTTGGTATAAAGGACAATACTCACAACACTGGTGAAACCTGAGTGGGGTTTGAGGATGAGTTGACAGTCATTTATCAATGTTCGTTTCCTGATTTTGATGATTGCATGGTGGTGTTATGGGAGACTAACCTTGTTTGTAGTAAATCACAAGGAAAAAAAAACACAAAGTATTTTGTTAAGTTGAATATCAGGTCAAAAATTTACTTTTCAAGAACAGGAAAGTTTTATGTGATTATTTAAAAAATTGTGAAAAAATTTTGAAAGATGATTCCAATAAGGAATGAACGATACAAGTGACTATCAGAGTCATACTGAATGAGTTTCTTCTTCACAGCTGGTGGCTGATACCTTTGCATTTTCTCTTCTGTTTTTGGTGAGCGTGTTTTCTGCGTATATTTTTCCCTCACTCTCTCTGGAGCCATGGCACCTGATTAGACATAGGCAGTGTAAGACCATTGGAGACATGATGAAGGTCTTGCAGTTTATCACGTACGCATAGCTTAGAATTCCTTATCTCTTGTTTATATCTGGAAAAGAATCCTATGTAATTGGTGTTTGGTCTTAACCATATTAAAATTAATGCTAATAATACAAACAAATTTATAAACCATAAAGACTATTATCTCCAGAAAAATTCAGCTTCAATGAGACATTTTCACTTTGCCTTTAGCTAAAAGAATAACATTTGTTTTACCATAAAGTTCTTGACAACAGTTCAATGAACTTAGGTTCTGCAAATACTTTTATTTATTCTGACTCACAAACTACAACTAGAAGAGGAAGGAAAATATCCAGTCTTCTTAAAGTTTAAAAAGATAATTTAAAACATAATCTAGTTTTTTATTTCATGTATTAGTGTTATTGAATTAATGTTATTCTGTAACTCATGTTACAGAAAACTGTTTAATAAATTTTTAAGTATATTTTAAAAGTCAGGGAACAAATTTGGCCTATTTATTCTATAAACTGCTTCTTGGCCAAACTGTATCAAAGTTTGTCCAGCCAACTAGCCTATTTATGGTATTTTTATTTTGAATAGGTATAATTATAAATATTTCTGAAAAAATTTACATTTTTAATTAACGAATGTATTCTTCCTAATACAGGAAGGAGTCTGAATTGTACTTTCGAGATGTGAAAACTGAGGCTCACAGACATATAATGACTGGAAGGTACATATGGGCAGTTGTAAGATTGTACCAAATAATTAGCAGTTTACCCAAAAAAGCAGAAAAATTGTCATAGGAACAAATGGTAGCATACATTCATGCATGTCTATGTCCATTTTTTCAGTTATTGTTCCAATAAAATATTTATTAAAAACATAATTTAGATACCAAACTAAACTATAGCATGATAATTTTTGTTTGAATTGTTGTTTTGACTTGGGTTTGAAGCACTAGCCAGAGGCTGGCAGATTCCTTTCTCAACCAACTAATGAAGTCCACAGCCCCAGCTATTTCACTTAGCAAGTTCTTGCACTGCAGAGTAATTATGCACCTTCCCAATAGCCCCAGAGCCAGATACCAGAAAACTGGAAGCAGCTACTATGCCCTGGAGACAATAAATTATTTAAATTATCTAATAGAAAGGAGTTGTGGAAATCTAGTTAAATGCAACCCACTTGCCATGTGTAACTGACGCTTCCAGCTTCAGCATGCTGTTATTCTGTCCCGGGGTGCAACAGGCCATGCAGCCCTGAATGTTAGCCTCATCTACTTTGAACAATAAATAACACAGGGTCCTTCCTGTCATCACCTGAGTGCCACTGTGTTTTGCCTCACCATCCAAGGACTCTTTGAATCTTCTACAATAAGGAGATATAATGATTAGCAAATCTCGGCCCTGACTAAGAGAGCTTTCAACTCCTTGGGAAGACAGACAAGTAAGTTGTCACCTATAACCCCAAAGAATCTTCAGTTCCAAACACAATTTCAATCATTATTAGAAGTTAGATGACAGGTATGGGAGTCAGGGAAAAAATATTCTAGATATAGTCTAAATATAAAATGAAGACTGGGAGATAAAGAGAAAGCTCTGCATATCCACAGAGCAGAAGGTGCATGACCAGAAAAGGTTGCAAGGAGATGGTGGAGAGGGATGGCTTTAGTAGAGCAGGAGCAGACTCTGCGGTGAATTTTACCTCATGGTAGGATGTGGACGCCACCTTAAGGCAAAACGTGAACTATTCATGGGTATTAGCAGAAAACCGGCTGCGATCAGTAGAGAATTATGAAACATCAGTTTGATTTTAACGTGAAAAATGAATTGGGAAATTTTAAGGGGGAGCATAAACTGTGCACAGGAGATCCTAGTCAGAAAGGCAGTGATATTGGCTACAGTGGGTGGTAGTGTGACCCAGAGTGACAGCAGTAGGGTAGAGGGTATGGCTGTGACTGAATTGTGGCAGGCAGGCAGTGGCTTTATAACATACACACAGTTTGTTTCCTGATTAAAGGTTTTCAGGGACTTTATTTTTCAACTTCTGACATGGCTCTAATATATCCTGTTATCTTTTAGTAGGTATTGACTTCAGTTCAGAGTTTTTATAAAAATGATCTTATTGAAACCCTTTAGCCTAAACCAAACCTTAATCAAAACCATAGTTCTTTCTGATTCTTCCAATGCAAATTTATACAGTAGTAAAAAAATGCTGCCTTAAATTAGCTTTAATCTTCATTTATATCATATCATTTACAATTGAGTTAACTTGTTAAATATAATGGATTACAGATTAAGCTTTCCCAAGAATAAATATATCCTCTTATGTAAAATGAACAGAGGGAAAATCAAAGCACTTGATGCAAGCAAATACTAAACAGTCTACTAGAACAAGAGGAAGAAAGTTTTTCTTATATATTCCATCTATGATTTGTGCTTAATGACCAAAAAAGTATTTTTATATTTTTGGATATTCAACAACCAACAAATGTACATAAGCACTCAACTCACCCACCAAGAATTCACCCAAGCAATCTGTCTTTTAAAAAAAATTCCAATATTCTATTGACTTGTAATCTTATTTGTTGCATTTAAAATTTTAGCATAATTCATAGCTTATTTCTTTGAAGTAAGCAGCTGGTTGAAAAATTATGGAAGGACAAAGTATTCTTCTGGGAGTATGACAGAACTTTTTTTAGGTTGAAAGTTTCTTACCCTAAAAGTTGACCTTCATCCTGATTTCCTCATCTGTTTTTAACAAACCACATCCCCAAACATTACATGGAAAGAAACAGGCAGCCTGTTCCCCACTATCTCCTGCCATTCTGAGATCCTCAGATGGCCTTGGAGATAACACTATAATTCAGCAGACACAAACTATTCCAGCAATTGCCAGCTGGCTCATTAATCATATTGCAGAATCCATAAATAGAATCATCATTAATCTCCAGCACCCCTTGAGAAACATGGGATATAAAGTAAGTCACACATAATTATAAAAATCATGCTGCATTTCAGGGCAGGACGACAAAGGTCTCTCAATACTAAAACTACATGTAAAATGAGGAAACCCACTGAGTACAGGTTTAAAAGTGAGAGAGAACTTAGTTGTCTTGTTGCCCTGTGCCTATTTCATTTATTTTTTTCGTATAGGGTATCAGCAGCCTAGAAACATACTTGATAATTAACCAGTTAGCAAAAATATTTCCAACTTATCAGTTCAAATTCAAAGAAACAAAAGAACCAGAATTTGGAGGAAAACATCTATAAATATAATATTTTACGCACGTATCTATAATTTTGTAAAAACAGAATTTATGTTTAATGAATACTGTTGACCTGCATTTCTGTGCCTGAATCAAAAGACTATCTTAGTTTTTAATGATTTTTATTATGAGATATTTGTAGGTTCATAGTTAAAAGAAATAAATACAGCGAAATCCTATGTACCTTTTACCCAGTTTCACTCAAAAATAGCATCATGCAAAAACTATAATATAAGATCATAACCAGGATATCGACATTGATAAAATCCACTGATTTTGTTAGAGCTGTATTTTTAGTTACTGAGGAATACATCCCAAATTGGACGAAATATCTCTCAGATCATTTTTTTCCTCCACACTATATTCCTACGTTAATGCTTTGGATGATCAGGCAAATTATTTGTCATTTTCTGAAACAAGAAATGGAGGACAAATAGCTGGCACCTAGGGGCAGAGGTTAGAGGGAAGAATTTGAGCTTATTGATCTGGAGTTCCTGTAGAACACCCAGTTTGAGATTTTTAGCAAGTATTTGACTGGATAACTCTGCACCTCAGATTTGAACTCTGTCATGGCTAACTGGAAAGCAAGCATCATAATCAGGTCAAAAAACCAAGAAAAACATGGCCGCTTTTAAGAAATAAAAAGATGCCATCAACAACAGTGGCCACAGCTTTTCCATAATGCCCATCTAGGAAAACTACTCCCTCTTTATTTTTTGAAGTTTCTATTACCCCTCTCATTGGCCTTTACAGTGAAATGTCAAGAATACAAAGATTGATTTGGTTTTGTCTGAGGATAGAGTTTATTTTAAAGATGCTAAAAAATTCACATAGTGCTCCATGTAGTTTCTATAATATAAAATTTCAAACAGCCAGTTACTGTTCTTCCATCCCTTTGAAGGGGCCCAAACTAAACAGCCCACATTCATTACAAAAGACCTCTGTAGAGTACCTTATTATGCATCATTTAGAAAGAGCAGAAGAACACAAATCCAGGAATCCTTTGGAATTTCAGACTGTATAAATAGCTCTTCAGTGAATGACAGCTTAAGCTGTGCTATGCAAAAAGCATGGCAGAGACAATAAATTATTTGAACTGAGTTGGTTTTTCCATATTATTCTAACCCTTGAGCATCATAGGAACAATTTCCCTTTGCTATATTTCTATACTAAAGTCCAAGAGTAATATTTAGAGTGATTTCCCATGAGCTCTTGTGATGATCTGCATTATTAAAAACGATTATTTCCAACCAGAGGCTGTATCTGCCAGCCGTAAGGCAGGCGGGAAGCATTGTGTGAGCTCCTGGCTCCAGGAGCACTGCTGTAGATCCCTGGACAACGTGCCAGCAACTTTTTTCACCTGACTGGAGGGTTTGGAAATGGTTTTCTTTTGTGTCTGAAACCCATTTTAACAAAATAGTTTCTGTATTTCGTTAAAACCAGGATAATACAGAAGATGTGGCCTTTGAGAATGGTTGTTTCATCAAGTAAGTGTTCCTAGCAAAATTTACACGATGCAGGACGGCATTCTTTCTGGACTTTTCTGGCCAAAGTAATGGAATGTATAGCTCAACTACAGGTAAACACATAGCTTGAATGTGGAGTGATAACAAGAAACAGGAAGTTGCACATAATTAGAAAAATTAAGCATTTTTCAGTGAACATTAGTTAACAACAATTACTGCCCAAGTCTGTGCTGTGCTTCTGACAAACAGTATCTATTGAGCATAACCTTTTTCCAAGAATATTTTAACCTGTGCTTAGAGTCTAGGCTATGAATGTAAGTGGTAGGAAACCTCTGAAGTTGAGAAAAGGATAGAGGAAATCCTCTCCAGAAACCCCTACAAACCTTATCTTCAAAATACCACTACCCTATGTCAACTGCCCCTTGCATTGAGTATGCTCAGCCAAAGCAAATCTTGACCTAAAACTTAACTCCCACCACCCTCTTTCAAAAGAAGTCCAATACATGTGGCATTTTACTTTGAATCATTATAGGATTCCAGGTTGGGATAAGTAGACAGGAACCCACTGCCCACTGGCATTTCACTTAAAACATGATGTCTCTCTACCAAACCACAAGGTCATACAGCTTGAACCACTCATCCCACACAGGGTCCAACAGCATTGTGTCTTCTCCTTTTGCTCTGTGAAGGGTTACTTCTTTTCATCAGCACTGGGTACCTCTGCTAGTCCACCTGCCATAGGTGTTTTAAAATATCTTCACAGACTGGGCGTGGTGGCACACATCTGTAATACCAGTGACTTAGGAGCCTGAGTCAGGAGGATTGTCAGTTTGAGTTCAGCCTTAGCAACTTAGAAAAGCCTTCCTCAAATTAAAAAATAAAAAGGGTCTGGGAATATCACTCAGTGGTTTCCCTGGGTTCAATACCCAGTACTTGAAAAAATAAGATAAAAAAGTTTTTAAGTTCTCAACAAAACTCAGTTTGCCCTACAAAGAGATTTTCATATCAGGTGTTCAGAAAACTCAATTTTGTTCATATCATTAGGTCAGTAATAATGACCTCAAAAAAAGGAAGGAGAAGAGTATTTCTTATATTCTCATCCCAGAAATTATTCAATGAAGAGAACAATATATTGCAGATAGAAAGAAGTATACTCTGGGGGGGGGGGTTGGAAGAAGGTAAGAGTCAAGGATAGCCAAGGTCAAGGAGTGATAAGTGTTGAGTTACCAACTCATAAGTGATGGGCTAGCCTGACACTTTTACTTGCACTTTCTTCCACTTGGTATCTATTTTGTTTAAGATGTTCAGAGAGAGTGGCTTCTTAGACAAGTTATGCAAGAGGTATGTTTTGTTTTCCTGTTACTATTTCATAATACATGCCTCACCTCCCTAAATTAGCATTACTCCAAATTGTTATATATGTTCCCATAAATATTTATTTCATTTGGGATCTTATAGGTAACCCTCTTCATGTTCGGAAAATAAATGTAGGATATTATTTCTAAAAACCCAAATCCATTAATATGTCAATTTGAGAAAAATTCTCAATAGAGGATAAAAGATAAATATTGCCAATGATATTATTTGATACTTAAGGGCATGGTTTTCTCATCTTTTTCTCCTTCTTTCTCTCTTTTTCTCCATCTTGCTCCCTCTCAATCTCCTTCCCTTGCATCCACATGATGAATAACATGAACTCCTACCATGCACAGTAATTGATATTAATTTTTTAGAATTTCACCTCCAATTTCTAATTATTAGTGATTTACTTAGAAACTACTGATAAGGTTTAAACTAATTCAACTCTCACAAATTTTTCTTCTCCTTCAGTGAAGTCAAAACTGCCTATTAGAGAAGTCACAGCTGCTGTAAGTGTGGCTGAGCCTGGGCTTGTGGAGGGACCCCTTGCGTGACCTACAAGGCCCTTTAGCATAGTCTCTTTAAAGATCTCTATTGAGAGTGGGAAGGGAATGAAGAGGAAGGACTATCGAACCTTTTGGATTTATACAAAGAAGGAGCAGGAAGTTCCTTTCATCCTGCTTTGCTTAATTACTGCAGGGAGCACAAGAGGAAAGGAGAAAGTGAGAGACTTGGATAGCTATCAAAGGATGACCACTTAAAATTTCCTCTTTCCACTGCCTATTTCTGTCAACTAGTGGGAAACTGCCAATTGCTCCTTGAAATTAACCTTCTTTTACATTGCCAAGCATACAGAAGTTCTGTTTAGAGACATCTCTATGCAGTCACTGTTATCTCAGGAAGGAAAGTGATTCAGGGTCTAGCAGCTAAATGGAGGGAAATGGGGTGGGGGGATGGATGGCAAGAAGAAAATAAGGATATGAACTGCAGAATGGATTTCAAACACTGATTTTATGTGGACATGGCAACTAATACTTTTACAAAATTTAAAAATAAAAGTCACAGATAATTTTGGAGTTATAAATCACCTTAAGGAGAGAAAACTAGGACCATTCACTTTCTCTGTGACATGAAGGAACTGAGCCCATGTGGATGAACAGATCTGTGCTTGCATTTAATAACAGATATGTACTTGGACTCTCAGCCCAGGTTACCACCTGAATGTCAGACCAAGGGAATTTTGCAAATAATTTAGTGCCAAGTACAAACAGGACCTGTTATATGCCTAAGCATATATATAGATCACTGTGCATTTGTCACTCAATTTACAAGTCTTACTAGGATCACTAATTATTCAAACATAATTCTTAGATTTACACTTTAAAAAAACAAAATGAACAAAATAGAGTATAAATAGCAGTATTGTAACATTTAAATTGTATCTATTTCATATGTGCAAAGAAGAAAAATAAAATAATAGAAGTTAATGTTCTGGCCTCTAAATGACGAACATTTACTATTTTTAAACAATTGAGTAATTGCCATCTGATTTCCTTATGCTTGTCTTTTTTTAAAATATCTGAATTTTTAGCAAACTCAAGAGTTACCTTTTCTTTCTAATCTAATTAAAAGTCAGAAAACCTTGGGCAAGTTACTTAAGCTGTTGTGAAGATTAGATGAGGTATTTTATATAAAGGTACTTAGCCTGGCATCTGGTATATAATCAGTACAGCGTTAGCAGTTTTTATTGGTAGTAAGCATTTTTTAAATGAAAAGAGTAAAAAGGAAAGGGTCACCTATATCAGAGAAAATGTAGGATTTGGCTATAAGCTTCAGTTAACTGTAAGCAACAGCTGGTCTCTTTATAGGGCTTAGAATACAGATTACATAAAAAATATATATAGGAAGAGGAAAAGGGTAAAAACTTTCAAAGTTCACCAGTTGTAGCCTACAGCATTTCACTCAAGCTCATTAGGAAGTTTACATTTATAATGTAATCTCTTTGAAACAGATTTGATTTTTTTTTTTAGTAAGGATCTTGTAAATTAGAACTTTCCCAGGGGTCTAACCTCATACAAGTTGTTCCAGAGGTGGAATTTCTTCTGAGCAAATATCTCAGAATACGAGAAAAATGGTTCTCTACAACTAACTACAGCATACTGGTTTATATAATTAGCAGTGAATATCAGAATACCAGAGGGCAGCGTTAGCAATTAATAATACCCTTGCCTTCAGAACTGCATTTAGCAAAAGAAAGACATTTAACATTTAACCTCCATAACAGAACTGTGCAAATTAGCAGTACATTGTCTCAATCCAGCTGTTGTAAAGTATTACCATATGGCTTTATAGCACACCTTTATATTACCTTGGAGATTAAAAAGCCTTTTAAAAAATACTATTTCCTAAGGTTGTTCTGTTCTGCACACACACAAAAAAATATCAGTGCATCAATTGGGGGAAAGTGGTTAATGTCTGAAGGTTATAGTTTACAGCCTTACCTTTTTCTCCAACTTCACCTAGCCAAGATTCTTAGGGATGAAGTCATACTTACATCAAGTAAAGCCATTCAGAAGTGAATTTAATTCTGCTTCCAAACAACAAAGTTTGCAAGGGTATGAGTTGTGGGAAGGGCATGCAATGAATGAGGGAGGTTAGGCACAGTAGTTTCTTTTTAGGTCAGCTTGATATGAAAATGGAGCCCTTAGGTAAGACAGATGAGGAGCATCTAAATCAGTGACCAGCCATCACCTGGCACCACCTTAACCCCTACAGATGATGGATACCATCGCATGTGTGAATCTTAAAATGTCATTTGGATACAATCCTATGAGCTTGCTATTCTCCATGCAGACCATTTGAATCCATAGACACAGATCCTGTTCAGGAAGACTGGTAATGAAAGCATCAGATCTGAGATAAAGCCTTGGCTAAAATCTGCTGCTAAAAGGAAGTGAAGGGATTTGAGACCACTAAGCAAAAAGAACAATGAGACAAATGTTTTTTGAGCACCTCTACAAGTGGAAAACTTCACATTCCAACATGATAAAGACAATTTTTAGGAATTCTTTTATAACACACTTAAAACTCATTCTCATAAAAACGTCACACACATACCTCATATATTTTAATTTAAAACATAAATAAATGTGTATTCTAGCTACAAACAACTAATGAGAGTCTTTTCATTGTTAATACAGGTCCTCAAACTTTTTCTGAAAAGGACTGGATAGTAAATAATGCACATTTGGAAGGCAATGGTTGCCTCTGAAACTTCTGCTAGCCTGCTGCAGACTCTCCTGCTCTCCTTCCTGCTCTTCCCCCTCCTTCTCCCTCTTTTACTTCTTCTTTTTCCTCTTCTTCTTTTTATAACCCTGTAAAAATGTGAAAGTCATTCTTAGCTCCTGGGTCATATAAACACAAGCCATGGACATTTTAGACATAAGCTATAGGTAATGGATCCATAAGTTCTAAATTATTTTTCTTTTAACTGGAAATGGAAACTTTAAGTAAAACATCTAAAGACAAATGCAAAGAAGTACAAATGCAGCAGCTTTGAATGTTTTATCTTTTTCTGATTCTTTTATAATGTCTTCTCTGACCTTACACGACAGTGTTTTATTATAGCTACTCACTTTATACAGTCTTCCCAAAATATTCATCTTCACTGTTCTGGAAACGATTCTTTTACTTTTTTATTTCATAAGTTTGACTGATATTTGATTGACTTAGAATAATACCTAAAGAGGAATAAACAGGAAAGAGATGCGTTCCCTTCTGGAAATCACTACATCAGTCATGGAAGTGGTGTGGCAATGCACAAGCCTTCCAGCTGTGAGCCTTCTGCATGCCCTGGTAACTGTGCTTTATAAAGAGACTGGAAACCACGAGTAATCCTGTGAGTCACTTTAAGTGCAAGTTGATTCAGAAAGCTTATTTGGAATTGCTTGGGCACTATGCCCAGAACCTTATATATGTTAAATGTTGGGGGAGATAGTGTCCCACACTAGAATAAAAAGTAACTGACATATATATACAGCTCTCTTAATCTGTACCAAGAAATTTTATATACATCTTCTTGTTTAATCTTCAACATAACTCTATGATGTAGATATACATATATATATGAATATCCTGTTTCTGATAATTGTAGAAATGTGACCTTATCTAAATTGACTGTTTCCTCATCACTTAATAGATTCTCCCTAATACAGCATCTATTCTTTACTAAATATTTACTATATACTTAAGGCACTGGAGATACAGCAGTGTGAAGTTCTTCAAGTGTAGCTACTGGAATAGCAGCTCTAATACTACCCAGAAACCGTTAGAAATGTACCTGCTTGGACCCCACCAAAGAACAACCCAATGTGAAATTCCAGCGTTAATACTTGGAAATCTCTTTTAACAAGTCTTCCAGATGGCTCTAAGACATGCTAACGTCAGAGAACTAGTAATTTAAAATATAATATCCTGTCCTTTTGGAGTTTTATATTATTTTTTAAATTTATTTATTTTTGTATGTGTTGTACTGTGGATTGAACCCAGGGCCTCACACACACTAGGCAAGCACTCTACTACGGGACTATATCCCCAGCCCTTTTGGAAGAATAATTATTTTGAGACAGGATCTTGCTAGATTATATTGAGACAGAATCTTCAAACTTGGGATCCTCTTGCCTCAGCCTCCTGAACAGCTGGGATTACAGGTTTGTGCCACCATGCCTGAATTCCAGTTCACATTTCAATAGAGTGTGGTGAGCATTTTTGCAGCTAATGCATATATAAGCACTCAGAATTTTTCCAGGTAAATTTAGCATTTATTAAATGTTTGTGTTGTTACTAGTACTACTACTATCACAACAAATATTATAGTTATGAAATGGACAGTATTGTAGAATTGCTTTCATTAGACATGGTAATTTTGTTCTAAATTTACATCATGGATATGGATAACATCAATCATAAATACAACTGCAAAGGGTCATTTTATAAATTTTAGAAAAGCAAATGATCATTTAAGAGTTAAAAATTAAGTGGAATAGGTAACAGAAATAATCTCTATGGACGCAAGAGGAGTATATAAGAGACAACTGCTACTCACCTCACCCAACTGTCACTTGGTGGAAGTGCAAGAGCACACCGTGCAGATACTACAATTTTTCAAGTGAAGCTGGAATTCTGAAGTTTTATATAAAATGTCCTGGCTTTTAAATATTTAAAGCTGATTCAACTTCTAGATCCAATCAAACATTTCTGCAGGCCACACCTAGACCCAGGGCCTGGTTTGCAACTTTTGATTCACCAGTTCCTCTTCATTTTATATGCCTGCAAAAGGGGGCCTAGAGAAACACAGAAACTTACTGAAGATCTCAGGGTTCAACAAGAAACATAAACAAGGACTTATGGCTCTCTTTTCACTACAAGGCCTTGTTCAGCCTTCTTCCTATTCTGAAGGACACTCATCTAAATGGTTGGATTGGGCAGAATGTGGGGAGGAGCAGAGATAAAACTACATGTGAGAAATTGTGGCACAAAATAGGATTTAATAAGTGCACATTGTGTGAAATTCCAACATGAATTAGAACCTCTTGAAGACCTAATATTTCAAGAGTTTAAATTGTTAGGAAAGGATTTGTTTGCTTGTGCTTTTAAATATACAAATTCAATCTGATTCTTAGTTTCAGTTTTATTAAGGAAAATTCATATTGCTTCTTATTGTCTATGAATATTTTTTGCCCAATTTTATTCCCTTTTTGTAGTCCCTGGTGGTTCATCTTAAATTACAAAGGTCTAAGAATTTCAACTTGTAAAGACTGTTTGCATGCAATTGAGAAGAGGCCCTTCATTTGTATGAAAAGAGTTGAAAGCCTAGCAGATCTGAACAGGCCAAGTTCCATATGAGGCACCTCACCCTGCACCCAGTATGGCATTTCCAGGCCCCAAATGAAGTTAAAGTTAGCTGTACTATATACCATCATTCAAACTTGTTTAGATTTTTTCTTTTGATTCATGCCTTTGCTGCATTTTGTACATCCTCCTGACCATTCTTAGCAGCTGTAACAACACTTGTGGTATTACCAGTAATTTGCAACTTATCAAACATGATTGAACCTTGTTCTTTTGTGTAAACGAAATGGAACTCTTTGGTTGGCTTTCTTTATACTTTGGACATAGTGTAAAGGAAATGGAGACTATATTTGCATGCCAGACAATGAAACATAACACACAGTGTATACATGCCTTTGACATTGTAATTACTAGCTGTTGTTTAGATTCCATGTATGGTCACTGGCTTTGGCTGTGTTGAAATCAGCTGTATCAACATTTAATCAAAGTCTTATAGATTTTGGTTGTATATTTTTCTAACGTCAAAATAGAAATGCTGAGACTAAAAAATAGGCTGGAAGGAATGGAAATGTGTGTGATACACTGCAAAACTAATGAACATTCATGGTATAATAAATGAATTTTTTTCTTATTCTGCCAGTAATGAAATCAAACATCACATGGAGCCCATTTAAAATTATAATTATTTCTTTAGCATTCCAGTGGCTTCTAATTAATTTTGTTTCAGTTTACACTCAAAATAGCCACCTTCACAACATATTTTATTGAGGCATTTTTGGATTTATAATGAAATGTTAAAAAGAAAATAATTATGGCATTTTCCCCAGAAAAAATATAATGTATAACTCTGGAAAATCATATGTAGACTGTACAACAGATATATTATTTAATACCATATAATATGATGGCAAAAATACACCGTAATATGTAATATAATCTTATTCCTAAACAGTAGAATAAATTTCTGTAAATTTACACATGAGATTTCTAAAGTTTCAAGTGTCTAAGTTGTTGGTACTTTTTTATCTGCCCCCCCTCCCTTGTGTGTGTCAGCGGTGGTTGGGGAGAGAGGGAGGCAATGATCTGTTTCCAAATTCAGGCACATTGCATTATTCTTTTTCAGAAAACCACCAGGGAGTTGTTCTTCCCCATCTGTTACTGCCCAGACCCTTCTTGATTATACAGGGGTCCCCATCAAATTCAATATTATGAAACCATATGCCCAAAACAAAATTATTTTTTTTCTCTTTTTTTTTTAATTTTTTATTTATTATTATTTTTTTGAACAACCTTACAAGATTTTAACAAAATAATATAAAATGTGTATAAAATGTGTAAATATTCTGGACATTGCAATTATCTCCAGGAGTGCCCCCCCCAATTACCCTCCCTTATCCCTCCCTTCCCTTTCCCTTTATAACTCTAAAAAAAGGTATTAGATTGTAAAGCATTACATCTTATCTGGATTTAACTCATGTTTCTAGACCAACTTTCTCACTGTCCAGGGTCTAGTCCCCACCTCCACCTATGAGTGGAGACAATCGACCCTT
>PVKS010041432.1:0-15978 GCA_004027875.1 Aplodontia rufa
CGCCGCGCGGGTGCGCGGGACAAAGAATCCCTGTTCGCTCGCTGGTAGGTTTCTATTCCCCAAAACCAATGCTGAGATCAGAACTGGTGATTCATAATGCCTTTTCCCAAAACGCACCTTAAAAAACTGATGAGAAGCCGGAGATATCCTGATCAGTCACGGGGGTGCAATGGAAGCCTTTTGTCTTCAGGACGCCATCGAAGGGAAGAACTTTTAATTGAGAAGCCAGAGCAGAGAGGAAGTAGAGATGATGTAAGATACTAAGAAAAAAAAAGAAGAAAGAAAAAAAAAGAAAATTATAGAGGAGAAAGAAAATGAGAGAGGCGGGGGAAGAGTTGGGTTATTGTTCAAAGTGGGGATAGAAGGGAGTATCACAGGAGCTTACTACCAGGAAGCTAAACAGCAAAAAAACAGATTGTGGTGGTGAGAAGAACAGACCTCAAGGGGCAGGGGTTTGGGGACAGTTCTTTACAATTGAGAAAGAGATCAGAAGAGGAGTTATGTTAAAATAGGGAGGAGATTGAAAGAACTGAAAATTTTTAAAACTTTAAATTAAAAATAAAATAAATAAATAATAAAATAAAGTAAAAATGAATTCATTAAAGTCCATATGACCATAGATAATTCAGTTCCACTGGAGCTTATATAGATACTTCCATAGTGAGATCCATGTAACTAGAAATGCAAAGTCAAAGTCAAAAAAAGAAAAAATACTTTTAATTTTGTGGTAAGCCAGGTCAACTGCAGTTACAGAGCTCCCTCTGATGGTCACAGATGAAGTATGTCTGATGATTTCCTGGGACTTTGATCCAGGGCGCCCTGTTCCCAGGCTGCCACTTCTGCATCTGGATAAGGGATTGAGCAGGGAGCAGACTGGAAGTTCCTTCTTTCCCTGGTTCCAATTTTCTCTGGGCTTTTTTTTTTTTAATAATCTCAGGGATACACCAAGGCTTGCACTCCGCTGGAGAGACTTTCTGGGTCCCAGTAGGCTCCAGGGGGAGAAGGGTGTTGTGGGGGAAGTCTTAGCTGCCTCTGTTCATTCCACACAGGCCCAATGGCTGCTGCTGAGATGCAGAGCATTGGTGTCAAGTTCTCATTGATTTCAAGAACTTGCTGCAAATTAGGTTAAGATTGGAGGGGTGGAGGGTCAAGAAAATGGCGGTCAGCAAGCAAGTTCCACCCCAGTGCTCTCTGTGACCTAAAAGGAAGAAACACTGGGAAAGCTACCATCCAGCAAGGAGTGCATATTGGAAAAGATTAGCTGAACACAGCACAGGTCAGAGTCTTGGGTGTGACAAGTGGAAAAGAGGAACTTGTTCAGACCCATCCAGTCTCCGGTCATCAGTCACAGTCGACTGCTCACCCCTCAATTCAGCAGCAGGTGAGACTCTGTTCAGCTCACTCTGACCAGTTCAACCCATCAGAGAACAAGATCGATTGCTAAAAGCCATATTGGGCTGGTAGCAGGTTCTCTCCACATCTTTGCTGCATAGATTTGGAAGACTGCTATTAATCTCAACTTCTCAAATTGCACCCAGCACTAGTTTCTGAAGAGACAAAAAACCCACACCTCATCAGCATCTCCAAATTAATATACCTAAGAGGGCTCACAGGCCCACTCCCCAGCCCTGCAAATGAAGAAAAGGGAAGCAAATCTTCCCCTCAAGCCCACAACTCCCCAACCAAGGAGTCCACAGACAGGGTCCTGGATGAAAGCGTAGAAAAAAGTATCAACAATCTGATTATTAAAACAATCAATGAATTAAAAGAAGATATAAGGAAGGAAATTAGAGAGCAATTTCAGGAGTTGAGAGATAACTTTGATAAAGAGACAGACATTCTGAAAAGAAATGCAGCAGAGCTCTTAGAATTAATCAAAAAAAACATGGTCAACCAAATTAAAAGCTCAATTGAAGATATTAATTCCAGAGTACACTCTGTAGAAAACAGAATTTCAGCTCTCAAAGATCAAACATCAGACAATGAAGACAGGCTGAGCAATACTGAATCTAAGGAGAATCGACAAGATAAAAAAAAAAAAACGTACTAACCATGACCAGAATGTCCAAGAAGTTTGGGACGAGATGAGAAGAAATAACAGGAGACTCATGGAGATAGCAGAGAACACTGAACAACAAATGGATGGCATAAAGAAACTTCTCAATGAGATGGCCAAAGAAAACTTCCCTCTTATCAGAATTGATATAGAAACTCAAATTTATGATGCCTACAGGACACCAAATAGACCTAATCAAATGAGAAACTCACCGAGACACATCATATACAAAATGAATAACAGAGAAATCAAGGAAAGAATTTTAAAAGCAGTAAGAGAAAAACACCAAATCACATTAGGAAGCAGACCAATAAGGATTACTGAGGATTTTTCAGATCAGACAATAAAGGCCAGGAGAGCATGGAATGAAATTTTTCAAATATTGAAAGAAAATAATTTTCAGCCAAAGATACTATACCCTTCAAAACTCAGCTTTAAATGTGATGGGGAAATAAAATATTTTCATGATAAATTCAAATTAGCAAGATACATCAACACAAAACCAGCATTTGCAGAGAATACTCAAAGATATGCTTCATACAGAGGAACAAGAACAACTTCCAAAGCCCATAAACAGAAGAAAGTCAAATAATAAAATAACTCACTAAAAATATCCAAAATGATACAAGATACAGCAATGGTCACAATGCCAGGAACCAGGAATCACATATCTATGCTAACATTGAATGTGAATGGACCCAATGCCCCAATCAAAAGACACAAAACAAAATCCAACAATATGCTGCGTACAGGAGACACACCTCATTGTCAAAAATATACAGACTGAAGGTGAAATATTGGCAAAAGAAAAAAAAATCTACCAGTCTTGTGGCCCAAGAAAACAAGCCAGTGTTAAGATCCTTATATCTGACAAAGTTAATTTTGATCTAAAATTAGTCAGAAGGGATAAAGAAGGTCACTACAACCTTGTGAAAGGAAGACATAATGATATTCAACATTTATGCCCCCAATTACAACACTTCCAAATATGTGGAAAAAGTACTCAAGGACATTAAACCACTTATCGACTTCAACACAATAATACTGGGGGACTTTAATACATCACTATCAACAATAGACAGGTCATCAAAGCAAAAAATCAGTAAAGGTATCTAACCTAAACAACTCTATCAATCAATTGCACTTAACAGACATTTTCAGAATATTCCATCCCAAATTGGCTGAGTTTACCTTCTTCTTTGCAGCATATGGATCCTTCTCCAAAACAGATCATATCCTAGTCCACAAAGGAAATCTTATCAAATACAAAAAAGTTGATATAATCCCGTGTATCCTGTCAGACCACAATGGTATGATCTTAGCAAATGATAGTAAGAAAAACAATAGAAAGTACATAAATACTTGGTGACTGAAAAATATCTTCTTAAATGAAGAATGGAACAAAGATGAAATGAGAACAGAAATCAAGAAATTCTTAGAAATGAATGAGAATGATGAGAGAACATATCAAAATCTATGGGACAGTATGAAAGCCTTCTTAAAAGGTAAATTTATAATACTGAGTGAGTTCATCAAAAATCAGGAGGGGGGGCTGGAGCAGTGGTTCAACAGTTATGGAGCTTGCCTGGCATGCACAAGGTCATGAATTCGGACCCCAGCACCACATACACAGACCCCAGCACCACGTACACAGATCCCAGCAACGAGGGCCACATGAAAAACTAAATAAAAATTTGATTCTCTCTCTCTCTCTCTCTCTCTCTCTCTCTCCCTCTCTCTTTACTAAAAAAAAAAAAAAAAAATCAAGAGAGAGACCAAATAAACTTATGCTCCAACTCAAATCCCTATAAAAAGAGGAACAATCCAATCCCAAACCTAAAAGAAGGAAGAAAATAAAGATCAGAGCTGAAATCAATGAAAATAAAAACAAAAAAATACAAAGAATCAACAAAACAAACAGTTGGTTCTCTGAAAAATAAAATTGACAAACCCTTAGCCAACCTCACCAAAAGGAACAATGAAGTGAAGCAAATCATCAAAATCAAAGATGAAAATGGATTCATCACCACTGACTCAACCAAAATCCAGAAGATTATCAGAACTTATTTTGAAAAAATGTACTCTTCCAAGTTTGATAATCTGGAAGACATGTACAAATACACCCCCAAATTAACACAGGAAGACATTGAAGTCTAAATAAACCAATCTTGGGTAGCAAAATTGAAACTGCAATCAGAGGCCTTCCAAAAGAAGAAAAGCCTAGGACCTGATAAATTATCAGCAGAGTTGAATAAGACATTCCATGAAATTGAAAGGGATGGAACCCTCCCAAATACTTTTTAATGAAGCAAATATAGCGCTGATTCGAAAATCCAACAAAGACACATCAAAAAAAGAAAACTACAGACCAATGCCCTCGATGAACATAAACACAAAAATCCTTAATAAAATTCTAGTAAACCGCATCCCAAAACACATCAAAAGGATAATAATACATCATGATCAAGTGGGCTTCATTCCAGGAACACAAGACTGGTTCAACATATGCAAATAAATAAATGTGATTCATCACACAGAATTAAAGACAAAAACCATACGATCACCTCAATTGATGCAGAAAAGGCCTTTGATAAAATTCAACACCCATTTATGCTCAAAACTCTGGAGAAGATAGGGATCAAATGAAGACACTTTAATTTCGTAAGTCATTTATGAGAAACCCATATCCAATATTATAATTAATGGCAAAAAACCATTCCCGCTAAATTCAGGCACAAGACAAGGCTGTCCACTCTCACCTCTCTTGTTCGATAGAGTCCTTGAAACCCTAGCCAAAGCTATCAGAAAAGAGAAGGAAATCAAAGGAATTCAAACAGGAAAGGAAGTCAAGCTATCTCTACTTGCTGATGACATGATCCTATACATAGCAGACCCAAAAAGTTCTATCACATGACTACTAGAGCTTATAAATGAATTTAGCAAAGTAGCAGGTTACAAGATCAACATTCATAAATCAAAAGCTTTCCTATATTCCAGCAGCAATTTTGCCAAAGAAGAAATCCAGAAATCTGTCCCATTCACAATAACCTCAAAAAGAACAAAATACTTAGGCATTAATCTAACAAAGAACATATAGGACCTCTACAATGAAGACTATCAAACATTAAAGAAAGAAACTGAAGATCTGAGAAGATGGAAAAACATTCCATGTTCTTGGTTAGACAGAATCAATATAATTAAAATGGCCATTTTGTTGAAAGCCATGTACAGATTCAATGCAATCCCCATCAAGATACCAATGACATTCTTCATGGATATAGAAAAAGAAATTCTCAAATTCATTTGCAATAACAGGAATCCTAGAGTAGCTAAAACATTACTAAGCAAGAAAGAAGAAGCCAGAGGTATCACAATACCTGACCTGAAATTATATTATACAGCTATAGTAACATAGACAGCATGGTATTGGCATCAAAACAGAAGTGAAGACCAATGTAACAGAAGAGAAGATATGAAGACAAATCCACAAGTCTTTAACCATCTGATATTTGACAAAGGGAGCAAAAATATAATGTGGAGGAAAGACAGCCTGTTCAACAAATGGTGCTGGATGAACTGAGAAAATGTTCTACATCACTAGCAATCAGAGACATGCAAATCAAAACTTCACTGAGATTCCACCTCACTCCAGTCAGAGTGGCAAAAATGAATAATACAAACAATAACAGATGTGCAGGGGTTGTGGGACTGCAAACTTGTACAGCCACTCTGGAAAGCAGTGTGGAGACTCCTCAAAAAGTTAGGGTTGGAACTACCTTATGACCCAGCTATCCCACTCCTGGCTATTTTCCCAAAAGAGATAGAATTGGCACACTACAGAGACACAGCTACAAGAATGTTTATAGTAGCTCAGTTTATAATAGTTAAACTATGGAACCAACCCAGATGACCCTCACTGGATGAACAGATTCATGGTGGTATATATGCACAATGGAGTTCTACTCTGCTGTTAGAGAGAACAATATCATGCCTTTTGCAATCAAATAGATGGAAATGGAAAAAATCATGCTGAGTGAAATATCCCAAACTCAGAGACTTAAGGGCCAAATGTTTTCTCTCATATGTGGAAGCTAGTGTCAACCCTATGACAGGATGATAGTCAGCTGAGTTTAAGTAATAAACTCACCATAGTTGAAACCACATAAGCTGAGTGAACCATACCTAAGAAGATGGCAGGGGGAGGAAGGCAGGGAGGGGAGGAAGGAATAAAACAGAGCATATTCAACTCCCATTAGAAGCCTTAGACAGGCAGAGAACCTCAGAAATGTCAACAATTATTATACATGTATATGTTCATTTCAAACTATAGTATGGTGGAATTACAGAGGAGACATGAGCTCAGGGAATGGATGAAGTGGTGTAGATCCTGGTCTAGGCTCAACCTCAACTTACTATCTCATTATGTCAATATCCATGTATGCATGATTATGTGACAACAATTCCCTCCAATATGTAAGTCTATGTCGAACTAATAAAAAAAAAAAAGATTGCAAGGGTGCTTGTTTGAATTTAAGATTTTCCATGTGAAAGGCTTTTGCCTGGTAGCTCAGTGTTCTGACTCCCTCCTCACTGAAAGGCATGGCTCTGGTCACTAACTCAGAACTGCTGCAGAAACCTCTGCCTCCCAGTGTCACTGTACTAGCCACTATTGCCTGTGCCCCTGCACAGGTGGCTGCCACCAGTGTCCCTGCACAAGCTAGAGAGTTACTTTGATTCTCCTGCAGCTAGTCCCAGAATAAAACCAGAGGGGTACTTCTTTGAATTTGAGATTTTCTGTACAAAAGGCTCAATGATCAGCACCTCTCCTCACTGAAAGGCCAAACAGCCACTGTCTTCAACCAATCTGAAGAGCCCTTTCAATTTGCCTGGATCCAGACCCAAAAATTATATTTCTGTGCTTCTTGGGTGTCTCCCAATGACTAGAGCTGAGTTCCAGTGATGCTCAGAGGTACAGTCACTTCCTGGAGCTGTGTTAGAGGATAGGGAGCCTACCACAAAAGCCTCAATCCCACCATTGCCCTTTTTCTCTTACAGGGCTTTCATTATGAAAAGGTGCTTAATTTTCTCAAAGGATTTTCTTCATAGTCATGATCACATGGTTTGGGGTTCATCAGGTTTTTTCAATCATGGTTGGATCTTGGATTTGTAAAATACTTTTTCCTCCCATTGTTGAGGTGAACATATGATTCTTCTTTAGACTTTGGATGTGGTGGACTACAGTACTTGGTTTTCAAATATTGTACCAGTCTTTCATGCCTAAAATAAACCCCATGTGGTCAAGATACATAATTCTTCACATAGAGTTTAGATTGAATTACTAATATTTTGCTAGGGATTTTTGCATCTTATGTTGATGAGAGATATTGATCTGCAGGATTTTTTTTTTTCTCTTCTACTGTCTTTGTAACAAACGGTGCTGGGAAAACTGGAACTCTATATTAGAAGAATGAAACTAGACCTCTCACTTTCTCTCTAAACAAGTCAACTCAAAGTGGATCAAAGACCTAGGAATTAGACCAGAAACTGCCACTGCTAGAAGAAAATCTAGGTCAAATATTATAACATGTTAGCACCTGAACCGACTTCCTTAAAAATATAAGCACAGAAATAAAAACAAAAATCAATTGAGTGGGATGTAATCAAATTAAAGAGCTTCTGAACAGCAAATGAAACAATTAAAAGCATGAAGAGAAAGCCGACAGAATGGGAGGAGGTATTTGCCACCTGCTCCTCACATAGGGTATTAACATCCATAATATATAAAGAACTCAAAAAACTTGACATAAAAAAACAAACAACCCAATTAATAAATGGGCAAAATAACTAAATAAATGCTTTGCAAAAGAAATACAAATATATGAAAAAACAAATATATCAACACAAATACATGAAAAAATATATGTAATATAAATACAAACGTGAAAAAATGTTCAATATTTCTAGCAATGAGGAAAATGCAAATCAAAACTATATTGAGGGGCTGGAACAATGGCTCATCAGTTACAGTGCTTGCCTGGCATGCATGAGGACGTGGGTTCAAACCCCAGCACCACATACACAATGAAGTGTAGGAGCAATGATAGCCACATGAAAAACTAAGTAAAACTGATTCTTTAAAAAAAAAAAAACTACACTGAGAATTCAGAAGATGGCAGACTGCAGGGAAATGGCATCTGGGCACTCTCTTTGACTTCAAATGAAGAAATGCCAGGAGAGTTACCTTCCCACAAGGTGCATATATTGGAAAAGATTCACTGAACATAGTGCAGGTCAGTGGGAGATCAATAACTCAGAGAATTGGGTGTAGCAAGTGGAAAAGAGGAACTAATTCAGACCCAGCCAGTCACAGCAACCACCCTTTCCCCTCTATCAACACAGGAGCAAGGGAGATGCTGACTGACTCAGTCTGATCCCTTCAGCCATGCAGAGACCAATTTAATGTAGAAAAGCTGAAATCAGGTCCTATCAGCATCTCTGCTGCAGAGGAGGGGGCAGAATCCCCCTCCCACCCATAATTACATCAGGCTGTAGTCAGTTCGGATCAATAGTCTGGGAAACTGAGTTGATAATCTAAAGCAGATTTCCCCATAATCTTGTCAGGATCTTACAGTCTGATGTGGATAGGCAGAGTGCAAACGGGAGCTCTTCTCTGGGCTTAAACTGTGACAACTCTGTAGCACCTTCACTTTAGAGGAGAGAACATTGTCCCCAGTCCAGTCATAAGCAGGGTGGGCTGCAGCCATTTTCAGCATAAAGGCAAGGCAGATGAAACTTTGTTTTGGACCCTCATTACCATCTCCCAGATCCCCCTACGACCCAAGGGCAACATGAGTAGAACAAGAGACAGGAGCCTAGAGCTGGTATAGCCTGCAAGGATATTTACACCAGACATAATTGGAACAGGGAGTGAAAGAGTGGCCTCATCCCAACCTCCTCCCCTCCCCCTCCCCAAGTTGCTAGACTTCAGACTCTGGGAAAACATTCCAGGATAATTGGACAGACTATTTGTTAACAGCAGAGGGCACTCCAAGACTATACATCAGACTTTGATTTCTTTTTTTTTTTTTAAATATGTGTGTGTTTCTTTGTAATAACTGTTGTAAGATGGCTAACCTAACAATTACTTCAACATGTATGACTTTTTACATGATCATGGGAAACCTTGCCTAGGTTCCTGGGGAAAGTAAGGAATGGCCAGGGAAGGGGGAAGGGAATAGGAAGGACATGAAGGAGACCAGAGGGAGGTAGTATGGGGGAATCTAATCAGAGAGGAACCTCCTACTTCCAGGAGAAGTCCAATTTACTAGGGGCTTAAGTAGGGGGAAACATGGAACCATGGGGAACCCAAAGGGACTGGCACCAGCCTCGGCTTATTCTGTCATTATACTTGGGTCCTTGATTGTTTGATGATGAATCCCTCCTAATGTTTAATGAATAAAAATTAAAAAACAAATAAATAAATATGTGTGTGTTTCTTTGTAGTAAGTGTTGTTACTATGGACCTGTTTCTTCTTCCACCTTACTTGTTTCTTACCTTTTGAACATTTGCTTTAATGTAAATATTAGTACTCACCACACCACCTGAGACCAGGGTTCCTAGCCCACACATTTTAATTTTATGCTGTATAGTCCCCTAGTAGTTCACTTCTCCATGACCCACATCTTTCCTATCCTCCAGCAACAGCCAAACCCTTACTCTTCTCTCTCCCCTACCTCAACATCATTCATTATCCCAGCCTCTCCTTTCTCTTCCCCTCCTTTTTTTTTTTGTAATCAAAATATTTTTACAGCATCTGTATTCTCTCTCTGCCCTCTCTCCAAAATCACAAGTTTCTCTACATCCCTACCTCATTTCTTTACTTTCAGATGTCTGTAAGCTTAAAATCAATTAGCTCTATCTGGAGATAACTGCTAATCACACCTTTCCTCCCATACGTGATAACTAACAATGCATCAACTACAAAAGGAACAGATTAACCAATTCACTTTATTTATTGTATGCTTTGACAGATCATATTAACTATTCATCCTTATCAAAGGTGTTATTGGAAATCTGATGTGAATACCAAACTTGATAATGCTTGTTTGCTTTTAATCCAGGTAGCCTGACGGCTAATAGTACTGTAGCCAAAGACTACCATTCCTTTCATAGATGTTAATTAACAGTTATAGAAGGAACAAAGGAACCAGGTTAATGCTTTTTATTGTACCCATTGGATGCTCATATTGTCTCTTTTACCTTACCTTGAGATATTAGAAATCATAAACGCCAGGGCTGGAGTGGTGACTCAGTAGTTATGGCGCTTGCCTGGCATATGCAAGTACATGAGTTCGAACCCCAGCACCATGTACACAACAAGGTCTCAGAGCAACAAAAGCCACATGAAAAACTAAATAAAATTGATTCTCTCTCTCTCTTTCTCTCACTGCTCCTCTCTCTTTAAAAAAAAGAAGAAGGAGGAGGAGGAGGAAGAGGAGGAGGAGGAGGAGGAGAAAGAAATCATAAAGGCCAATAATGAAATACAGGTGAATGAGCCTGCTGTTAATCATAACTTTCCAAGTTGCACCCCAGCCCAAGTTACCAAAGAGACAAAAACCCCACAACCCATCAACAAATCCCAAAAGTAAAACATCCAGAGCAAGCTCACAGGGTTCACTCCCTGGCACTGAAAATGAGGGGAAAGGAAAGCAATTCTCCTCCTCAAACCCACAACTCTTCCCCCAAGGAGTTCACAGATATGGACCTAGATGAAAACCTAGAAAAAAATATCAACAATCTGATTATTAAAATGATCAAAGAATTAAAAGAAGACTTAAGGAAGGAAATAAAAGAGCAATTTCAGAATGTGAAACAACATTTTAATAAAGAATTGGACATTCTAAAGAGAGATATAGCAGAGCTCTTAGAATTGAAAAACATAGAGCCACACAGAGCACCCCAACCCAGGAAACCCACCAGAACCAACCCCAGCAAACTCTGCACAAGGATCAATTCCTCAGATCTGGAACCTTCAATCTTCAGCCACACAGGGCACCCCTTCCCGGGAACCCCACCCAGAGCCAACCCCAGTACCCTCTGTGTGCAGACCAAGGCCACACTCAGGTGGGGGCCTTCAGGTAAGCAGGGCACCCCCCACTCAGGAACACCACCAGAGCTGACCCCAACAGCCTCTGGGCGGACCAAGGACTCAGATCAGAGCCTTTAGCCTTCTGCCACACAGGGCACCACTGCCAGGAACCCCACCAAAGCCAACACTAGCAGCCTCCTCTGCATGCAAACCGAGGCTTCAGGTCCAGGGCATTCAGCCTTCAGCCACACAGGGCACCCTACCCAGGAACACCACCAGAACCCACACCAGCAGCCTCTGCATGAGGACCCAGGCCTCAGGTCCAAGAACTTCAGGCATAGCCTCCCTTCCCTAACTGCCCCTCTGCCACACATATAGCTGCCCATACCACATTCCTGCCAAGTCCAGAATCATTGGGTCCATACCCACTGCCAAAGATCCCAGGTCACGCCTCAGTGTGCAGGAACCCTGTTCCAGACCAACACAAGATGCCAGAACCCACCAATCTACCCTGGCTGCTATGCTTCCACGTCACAGCAGGCTGCCAAGTACCCCCAATAGATTTTTAATCAATGTTCTGGGGCCTAGATCCATAAGATACAGCAAAACAAGGTTCCAGACAGAAGCAGGTATCTGGAAGAAAGTAGTCATCAAAGGGGTGGTGTCTGACCCAACACTCTGATCTGCAAGGAAAAAGTACCTCCAGACCTGCCTAACTTCACCACATGGAAACTCTATTCAAAGATCCAGATGAAGATTATCAAAAATGAGAAATCAAAATAGAACAGGTTAACCTCAAGCCCACAATTCTCCAACCAAGGAACATGGTAAAAGAGCAAAATGAAAACCTAGAAATAATTAACAATGATCTGATTACTAAGGAACAATGAACTAAAAGAATAATTAATGAAGGGACTAAGTGAGAAAACTCAAGAGATGAAAAACTCTATTATCAAAGAAACAAACATACAGAAAAAGGAAGTAACAGAACTGAAATCTTCAGTCAATCACATCAGAACAATGATGGAAGAATTTAATAATAGACTAACCTCTATAGAAAACAGAACCTCAGCTCTGGAAGAAAGACCTTCTGAAAATGACATAGGCTGAGTAAGCTTGAATGGACAAATAACAAAAGAGAAAAAAAACTCACAGAACAGGAGCAGAATTTTCAAAAGGTCTGGGATGATATCAGGAGAAACAATTGCACAGTAATTAGGATACAGGAAGAAATCACAATATGAACAAAAGGTATAAAAAAATTCTCAATGAAATAGTTAAAGAAAATTTTCCACTTTTCAGAATAGAGTGAGAAATGCTCCCTCCAAGAAGCATAAAGGACCCCCAATAGGCCTAATTAAATGAGAAGTTTACCAAGAAACATCATATTCAAAACACATAACAGGGAAATCAAGGAATGAATATTAGAAGTAGCAAGAAAGAAACACCAAATCCCATTCAGAGGTAAACCAATAAGGATAACCTCTGACTTTTCCACTCAGACTCTAGGAGCAATAAGATCCAGGAAGGAGATCTTTCAACATCTGAATGACCACAATATGCAGCTGAGAATAATATGCCCAGCAAACCTCAGCTTTAAATTTGATGGCAAAATAAGAGCATTTCAAGATCAAACTTGCAGCATTCATGAACAGAAGACCAGCATCACAAAGAATCCTCAAAGATAAACTCCAGAAAGAAGAAAAAGCAAACCCTCCTCAAAATCCACAGAGGAAAGTCAATAAAAGTGCACACTATAAAAAGACAACCAAAAAAGCACAGAACTCACTAAAAAAATCACAATGACTATGAACCACAACCACATAAACTATCCTAACACTGAATGTGATTGGTCTCAATGCACCAATTAAAAGATGAATTAGTAAATTGGGTCAAAAAACAAAATCCAACAATATGCTGTTTACAGGAGATGAATCTTACAGCCAAAGACATCCGCAGATTGAGGGTGAAAGGATAGGAAAAAAAAAAATCTACCAGGCATATGGCCCAAGGAAAAAAAAACTGGAGTTGCAATATTTATACCTGACAAAGTAGATTACAAACAGAAGTTAATTAGAAAAGATTAAGAAGGCCACTACATCCTAGTAAAGGGAACAATACAACAGGAGGATATAAGCATAATAAATGTATACTCTCCAAACACAAACACTTCCAAGTATGTGGAAAACTTATTCCATGACATAAAACCACTTGTGGACCTCAACATGATAATACTCCTCTATCATCAACAACAAAAAAAAAAAAAATTAAAACAAAAAAATAAAAATATAAGGAGATCTCCAGTCTAAACAACTCCATAAATCAAATGGACTTATTAGATATCTATACAATATTCCACCCCAAGTTGGCTGAGTATACCTTCTTCTCAGTACTACACAGATTTTTCTCCAAAATAGATCATATTCTAGTTTACAAAGGAAACCTCAACAAATGTAAAAAAAAAAAAAAAAAAAAAGGTATCATTCCATGTATCCTATCAGACCATGATGCCATGACCCTAACAATTAACAGCAAAATTCATAACAGAAAACACACATATACATGGAGACTGAATAACACCTATTAAATGAAGGATGGATCCACAAAGACACAAGAGCAGATATCAAGAAATTCTTGGAAGAGAATGAGAATGAAGACACAATTCATCAAAAGCTTTCAGAAAGGGCTAGAGTGGTAGCTTGGCAGGTTAAGTGCTTGCCTGGTATGCGCAAGTACACAGGTTCAAATCCCAGTGTCCATGTATACAACTAAGTGTCAGAGCAACAAAAATCATGTGAAAAACTCATTAAAATTGATTCTCTCTGTCTCGATGTCTTTCTCAGTCTCTCTTACTCTCACTTACTGTCCTTTTTAAAAAAAATTGATTCTCTTTGTCTCTCTCTCACTGTCCTTCTCTCTTAAAAAAAAAAAAAGCTTTTGGAAGGCATAAAAACATTCTTTGGGAGAAAATTGATAGCACTGAGTACCTACTTTAAAAACATGTAGAGATCTCAAATAAATAAGCTTATGCTCCATCTCCAATACCTACAAAAGGAAGAACAATCTAAGCCCAAAGTCAGCAGAAGATAGGAAAAAATCAAGACCAGAGCTGAAACCAATGAAACTGAGAAAAATAAATAAATAAAAAGAATCAAAACAAAGTTCTGGCTCCTTGAAAAAATAAATAAAATTGATAGCCCCCCCCCAGCTATCTCACTAAAAGAAGGGGCGAATCAACACAAATCAACAAAATCTCCAATGAAAAGGAATGATCACCACTGACCCTACAGAAATCAAATGGATTATCAAAACATATTTTGAAAAACTGTATTTGTCTAAATTTGATAATCTGCAAGACACAAATTTCTAGACCCATACAACATCCCCAAACTGACACAGTATCATTCTGAATTCCTAAACAGCCTAATAACAGGCACTGAAATCTATATAGCAATTAGAAGTCTTCCCAAGAAGAAAAGACCAGGACCACGTGGATTCCCTGCTGAGTTTTACCACACCTATGAGGATGAGCTAACACCTCTCCTTATTAAGCTATTCCAAGAAATTGAAAAACATGGAATTCTCCCAAACACTTTTTATGAGGCAACCATAGCACTGATACAAAAACCCAAAAAAGATGCGTCAAAAAAAAGAGAAAATTACAGACCAAGATCCCTAATGAACTTTGACGCAAAAATCCTTAATAAACTTCTACAAACCACATTTAAAAACACCTCAAGAAGATAATTCATTACGATCGAGTGGGCTTCATTCCAGGGATGCAAGTCTGGTTCAACACATGCAAATCAATAAATAAGATTCACCATTTAAACAGAATTAGGGACAAATTAAGGATCATTTCAATTGATGTAGAAGACATTTTCAATAAAATCCAGCACTCATCTATCCTTAAAAGTCTAGGGAAAATAGGGATTAAAGGATCTTACTTAACTTTTTAAAGACCATATATTACAAACCCTTGGCTAGCATTAACAGTAAATGAAGAAAAGCTGAAATCATTTCTCCTAAACTTGGGAACAAGACAAGGCTGTCCTCTCTCACCACTTTTATTAAATATAGTCCTCAAAACCCTACAGGAGCAATCAGACAAGAGAAGAAAATCAAAGGGATAAGAATAGGTAGAGAGGAAGTTAAACTATCCCTTTTTGCTGACAACATGATCCTATATCTGGAAGATAAAAAAAAAAAACCCCACCAGAAAACTGCTGGAGCTCATAAACAGATTTAGCAATGTAGCAGGCTATAAGATCAGCACCCATAAATCAATAGCTTTGTGATATGTTAAAAATAATAGAGGAGAAGAAGAAATCAGGGAATTGGTCGCATTTATAATATATTCAAAAAGAATAAAATACTTGGGAATTAATCTATCAAAGAAGTAAAAGACCTCTACCATGAAAATTATCAAACATTAAAGAAAGAAATTGAGGAAGACCTGAGAAGATGGAACAACATTCCATGTTCTTTTTTGTTCCATGTTCTTGGCTAGGTAGAATTAATATAATTAAAATGGCCATTCTACCAAAAGCCCTATACATATTCAATGCAATCCCCATCAAGATACCAATGTCCTCACCTCCCCAGCTGTGGGAAAAGAGGAACACTCACACTGCTGGTGGGACTGCAAACTGGTTCAGCCACTTTGGAAAGCAGTGTGGAGAATCCTCAAAAAATTAGGGCTGGAACCACCTTATGACCCAGCTATCCCACTCCTGAGCATTTTCCCAAAAGAGTTAGAATCAGTATATTATAGAGATGTGGCTTCATCAATGTTTATAGCAGCTCAATTTACTATAGCTAGACTATGGAACC
>PVKS010041433.1:0-16022 GCA_004027875.1 Aplodontia rufa
GTTCTGTTTAGTTCTCTGAGGGGTTCCTACTACTTCCTGGTGCATTTCTAATTGCTTTGCAAGATTCAGCTCAGATCCCTCTCTTCTTAAAGTGTTCTCTGAAAGTTCCCAGACTGTGATTTGGGTTTCTTCTTTAGCATCCTGTACAAACCTCCATCACACCAGTTCCCACATTGTGCTACAATTATTTGTTTCCTCATTTGTGTCTTCATCTAGCAGGGATGAACTCAACACATATTTATAGGAGTAGTTTATTCCACAAAAATATATTATGCCCCTACTATGTGCCATGCTCTTTTCTAGGTTTAGGACATATGACACTAAAGATTATGTCCCTGCTTCCTGCCAGCCACACTGAAAGGCTCTTCTGATACATTGATTTTCCCTTCAATGGGATTGCGTGTAGCTTGTTTCTAGTAGTGGCCCCTACCCCAATACAAATTTCCATGCAACTCCATCAATCTTCAGAATTCAGCAATAATTATCACCTGTTCTGTTTCCTAACAACGAATGTTCTTTCAATTCTCCCCTCTGTCTTCACACATTCCCCCAAACCTAGCCCTAAAACTAAGTGGAACTCAAAGTTTAGCCCTGACCCCAATCATAACTTAATTCAGTTCTCACTGCAGGGGTAACTCAAACTCTGTCTTCAACTGAATTCTGCGCCCACCTCTGACACCAGCATGAACTTTAACCCTAACCCCAACCGTGACTCTACATCAGCTAGCTGAGGACACGTGTGTGACACCTGTGGCTCTTGGTAAGGTGCTGTGTGAAGTCTAGCACGCTCGCATTGGGCTACTGCCAGGGTGGCTGCAACAAGGTCAGGGTCTACAGGCTGGCCAGTTTGAGAGAAATCTACCCAGACCTCTTAGTAGTTACCTGCATACATTGGGTAAGTAACTCAATCTCTTTGTGTCTTAATAAGGTCATCTGCAAAATGAAAAACAATTTTTGCCATAGGTTTTCAATGAACCTGCCACAATCAAAGTACCAAAGAATAAAGATAGATCCTTGGAAGGTTGGCTTAATGAGCTGTGGTTCCCACTGAAGTCTTGGTCTTCTCTTGTACCTCTTAGGGGTCCTATTCTCAACGAGCAAGGTATCTTCCATATTAGAAATCAAGTATTATTTATTTGGTGATAATGTTACACTGGAAACTTGGTATAATACTTCACTTAATGAGGAGGATAGTGTTTTTTGTTTCATACATCCATTTAGAATTTTAAAGATAAAAAGATTATTTTCTGCCATGTAAATTTCAATAAGCTCTAGCAAAGCAACAAATGATCCTGATACTTCAAACTTTTGACATGAATAACATTGAAACTATAATTTAATTTGGGGTAAATCTGTTACTATAGGGGGATGGAGCAGCAGCTCAGTGGTTGGAGCACTTGCCTGACATGTGCAAGGACCCAGGGACCTACCCCAGCATATACAACTATGTGTCAAAGAGACAAAGGCCAGATGAAAAAATAAATAAAATTGATTCATTTTCACTCTCTCCATCTTAAAAAAAAAAGGATATAGTGTGCTATATCTCCACACAAGGGATAGATTTATTAAAATCTCCATAATGACAAAAATTATTCATTTAGTTTGCACATATTTATTGTGGGGGTTACTTCAAGGTATTTTATGATTCTGTTTTTGTTACTATCCGCAATGGAATGAATCATTTTCCCATGTGACTTTTAACTGTATATATATATATTTTTTAAGAGAGAATGGGAAAATGAGCGAGAGAAAGAGAAAATCAATTTTATTTAGTTTTTCATGTGGCTTTCCTTGCTCCCACACTTTGATGTGTACATGGTGCTGGGGTCCAAACCCATGTCCTTGTGCATACCAGGCAAGTGCCATAACTGCCAAGCCACCACTCCAGCCCCAATTGTCATGGTTTTATACAATTAGCTGTGGCCATCGTTTTAGTAATCTATCATTGATTTTAACAGCTTTTCATTTAGTTCTTTTGGACTTCCCAAGTACTTAATCAGATCACCTGAAAGTAACAAACTTTACTCCTCTTTCATTAATTATACCTTGTAACTAGGTGCGCTGGTACACACCCATAACCCCAGCTACTTAGGAGGCTGAGGCAGGAGGATGGCGGGAGGATGCCACGCTAGCCTCAGCAACTTAGACCCCATCTAAAAAAGAGAGAGAGAAATTGAGAGAGAAGAGCTGGGAATGTAGCTCAGTGGTAGAGAATTCCTGGGATCAATCCTATTCTGTCAAAAACAAACAATAATAGCTATAGCTTATGTTTCTGTTTCACATCTTTGGAGTTAGAACTTGCAAGAGAATATTAAATGATAATGGCAATTGTCTGTATCCTTACTGATTTTAATGGAAATTGTTCTTGTTTTGCCATTAATGTTGACCATTTTCTATTATTGTTTCCTAGTTTTATTGCATGTGGCTAGACAGGAAAGCCCATGTGACCTTCACCTTTGGAATTTATTGTGTCTGCATGTGTGCATGTCCACACACCTGCAAAACACAATACATTTTTTGGAGATGGTTTTATAAATACTGTAAAAGATGGCATATGCTACGTTTGAAAAGGCCAATATTATCTAGTAGCTTTAATATTACTAATTTTATTTATCCAAATTCTTCATGTCATTATTTCTTGTCTAATTGAACTATCAGAGTTAGATAAATCCATGTTTATATTACACACACATAAATTGTGATCTTGTTAGTTTCTCTCTGCTTTTTGAACAAGTTTTGCTTTATATTATTTGATATTAGGTTAATTGGTACATAAAGGGATTAATTACTGTTGTACCTTCTTTGCGCCAGTTTCCAATTTGTCAACAGAAATAATATAAGTAATGAATCATATAAGCATAGTATATTTCCCCTACTTAATTGCTTTCATCTTGAAGCCTTCTTTACCAGAAATTAATATTATCTCCCCTACTTTTCTTTTTATTCTTTCCAATAACTCTTTTGCCCTTTCCTTTATTTTTAACATGAACATTTTAAAGTATATTTCTTAGAGGTGACAGATATTTAGATTTAATTTTTTTACTCCCATTTGAGAATCTTTGTTTCCTAATAAGGGTTTTTAAATCATTTATATTTATTGTCACGTATATTATTTTGTTAATTTCTGTTCTATTGATTTATTCCCTCCACCCCACTTTCAACTCTTGGTACATCAGACTGATGTACAGGTCTAAATTCCATGTATTAGGATGTTTCTGCTATTCTACTGGTCTGTGATAAGAATTTTGCACACCCCAGTGCCTGACTGCCTAATATTAAGAGCAGATGGGATACAAAAAACTATAATTCTTGACTTGCATGGATAGTAGAACTTTCTTCATTTCTTTCCTTGTCCTTTGAGGTTTTACTAGTAGTATTAGTTTTACTGGTTGATATAATGAAACATAACAGCATGGTTGTTTTGTGGTAGTTATGTTATCTGAATGAGCGTAGAAACACTAGTGGCAAAAGAAAAATGGGTATTTCCATGTGTTTAAGACTTTTCTTTTTATATAGTATATAGTGTGGAAGTGACACATCTTCCTACCTGTCGCCATCAACATGTGGCCTTTCATTTGATTTTCTTTTATTTTTGAAGCATAGCAGTCATGGGCCATTTAATCACATGCTTCTGTTCAATGACCTGTAGTTAGTGGAACTTCCTACCCAACTTGTCAGTGACTTGTCAGTCTTAGTATCGGTTGTCAGTACTTTTAAGAAGTCTTGTCTTCTTTTGTGTCTTAAACATGGGAAAAGGCTCATTAGAGAGTCCTAGCTAAAGTCTGTGAAGCCAAAGGTCTGCCATTATTTTAAATAGAGGAGCTAATTATTACATTTCAGGCCTTTAGTCCTGGATCCCAGTGAGATTTGTGGGTATTATTCTCCATGTGGGAAAATATTAACAATATGATTAATAACTAATATAAATCCTAAATAGCAAACATTAATATAACAACATATTAAATTGCATAGTACAGCCAGGTGGTTTACAGCATGAGTTTTGGACCAGGGTACAAATTTCTGAACCATCCTCAGGTAAGTTACTATACAGCTCAGCTTCTAATCTGTAAAATGAGAATACTTCATAGGGCTGTTGCAGGAGCAGAAGTGTGGAGGAGGGGCAAGTAAAGTAGTCTGTAGAGGGCTTGGCTCATGATATTCACAAATATTATAATTTTTAATGTTATCAAAAACACTCTCATAGTTTCCTAATGTAGTTTCCTTGAATAAGAGGATGTCATTACCAATTTTTATACTGATGCTTATAGTAATTAGTTAAGCTTAAGAATTAGTTGTACACGGCCATGTGCCACCTCCCAAGGTCACTGATATTTCAAGAAAACTGTCAAGTAAAGGTTGTTGAGTTGGAACTGGACACACGACAATGTAGAGAAAGTGCGTTTGCAACTCAGAGTGACTTTTAGTCACATGGGGCTTCTTCCCAGCCGTTCACACTGAGCAATTACCTAGGGACCTGGACTCTGTATCTTGAGAAGAGAGCATGCTTACTAGGGTGAAGTTTCATCACAGAATGCATGATTTCCACAGTGCAGGGTGAAGCTATTGTTAATTGGACATTCTCCCACAAATTCTCGGTTTCTGAGAAAGTGTCTTAGCCACATAGCACTTGTGTTGCCCAAAATGAATTGGTAGGGCAAATTAATCTAACACATTAGGATTTGCCTTCAAATCCAAGTATGCCATCTTGAAGGAATAAGTCTGTTAGATGTTCTTTAACTGTCTTACTATCTTCTTAGACCCTTCAATATCGATATCCAGGTTATCGATGGTTAATAAAGTAATGATCAGAACAACCATGAAAATCATTACAACCTTAGTGATGGCTGACCCTTATTAAGTGGGGAACATGTACCAGGCCTTTTCTCAATGACTTCTAGTCATAATTGAGTCTTCATGGCAATTTGTGAGGCAGGTGCTACCACTGTTCCAACTTTATGGATGAACAGATTGAGCAGTGTGCCTAAGATGTCACTGCTAGCAAGCTGTGCAGAAGAGACCCAATTCAGGCATCATGGGTTCTGGAACAATATTCTCTCTCTACTAATTCCTCACCCTCCACTCATACACTCATGCATATACTTTCAATTATCAACTACATGGAGTCACTGTTGCCAGGGTGTGTGGAACAACTTCTCATTCCCTCCAAAGGCCTATCAGGAAGAGACGATAAAGAAAAGGGCTTGAGGATTTTGCTTGAATATGTCTACTTCATGCCTATGTTTTTAGGGTTGGGAATAGTGACCTCTCCTACATTTACAACTCATTTTATAGTTTTCAAAGAGACCTTTCTTCCTACTAATTAATTCATTTGAACTTTAAAACAGCCCTGTGAGCCACATGGGGAGAGTGACAGTTATTTCAAAGATGATGAAACTGACAACCAGAGAGGTAATAGAGTGTTTTAAAGGCCATATTGATTATTGGAGGAAGAATTGGGACTGTGTATAATGTTGACATTAAGAATAAAGTATTTACTAAATGTTTATCATGTGCCAAGTACCATGCTAATCATATCAATTTATCAATTCATTTAACCCACTACAACCCCAGATGTGAAATCACATGGCCAAGGTACATTCCTAGCATGTGACAGAGCCAGGTCTCAAACCCAGGGTCTCAATTTGAGTCTCCAATTTCTATTTTACTTGGGAAAAGTGAATTTTCTTTAAAGACATATAGAAGGGAGACTTTATCCACTTTTAAATATCTTTATACAGAAAGTATTTAATTACGATAGTGATTAATATGCCACTGTACACTATGCTCAACACTCTGCTATCCATTTGCCTATTGCATCAGTAAATATTTACTTACCACCTACTGCGTGCCAGGTACTGTCCTGGGTGCATGAAAAGACATTCGACATAAACATTGCCTTTCATGGAGCTCACAGTGTTTTGGGAGAAACAGAAAGCAATCATATAATCACACATTTATGAATCCAAACAGTGCTCCACTTGTTTATGTATAAAGGAGCGTCGGGAGTGCTCTGAGAGTAAAACTGACATTGAGTTCTCTGACATAGCAGTGGACCCAGGAAGGCTTCCTGAGGACCATTCCTGCTATCAGGAATGGTTGTTATGGAATGGTAACTACAAAGTGAAACATTTTCTGGAGAAAGGAGAAGAATGTGTGTAATGTCTGAGATTTTGAGGGCTTTGAGGAATTGATGGAAGGGTAACTGGAATACATTCAGGGAGAAAAAATATATCTTGAGACAAGCTTGGAAAGGCAAAGTCATGCAGGCCTTGCAAAGAATTTTGCTCTTTATCTGAGAGCAGGGATAATCCATTGAAATGATAGATTACTTGATTCTGAAAAGATCCTTTCATGTTCAGTGAGAAGTAATTGCAGGGGGCGAAGACAGATGCAGGGAGACCAGTTAGGAAGCAATTGTGGTAATGTGGGCTAGATAAGATGGCAACTTGGATGGGGGAGAGTGCTGGCAATGGAGAACGTGGATGGATTTAAGAATTATTTAGGAGCCAAATTTGATAGGATAATCATCATCATGGTGTAAGAGTGAAAATCACATCTGCTGTTTCTCAATGGAATCACTATCTTCTTCATCCTTATTGGACTCAGGTTCCCCATTGGTGCTGTGGAAATACCAAGTGTGACCTCAAAGGGTTGGACTGAGGATGAGTTCACCTATGTGGAGCGCTGACTGGGCTCAGCACCCCCACACAGCAAACCGTCTACAAGTAGCTGTCAAAAGCAACATAAGCGGGGCTGAGCGGTGGCTCAGCGGCTAAGGCACTTGCCCGGCATGCACAAGTATGCAAGTTCAAACCCCAGTACACAATGAAGTGTTGGTGCAACAAAGCCATGCAAAAAATTAATTCTCCCTGTCTCCCTCTCTCTCTCACTGTACCCTCTTTCTTTAAAAAAAAAAAGCTCCATAAGCACAGGGCAGCGCAGGAGCTGCAGCCTCAAGCCCCTTCTCCGGGAAGTAGTCATGGAGGGCCCACTAGCATTCCTGGCCCACTCTTCCCCCACTTCTCCTGCTGAGCCACACTCTTTTGGGGTGCTTGCAGCAGATTAGACACTGTAGATATGAGGAAATATAAGATCCAGACTCTAAAGGAACAAACAATGCAGTGCGGTGGAGACTAAAAGAAAAAATCCAACGCAATTTAACAGGTTTGTAATGTCAAGAATGAGGGCTGTGGGGTTCAGGGGTGGGTGGGTGGGGGAGGTAGGGGAAGTGACTCTTGCCCTGGGGCTGTCCTGGGAAGACTTCACAGAGGAGTCTTCATCTGTACTAGGTGGAATTTGCTAGGTGGAGAAAATGAGTGTGAACCTCGACCTGTGGGCTAGGGAAGAATCCTTTTTTAAAAAATTCATAGCCCACAAAGCCCTGGGAATGCCATGGCTACTTTGGAAATCTGACATTGGAGTGGAGGAACCTGGGGTGGGTTCAGCAGTGTGGGCAGACCTCAGGCTTCCTTTTCTTTCTCCCATGCATATACTCTAATACAGCTGGCAGCTCCCTGTCTGCTAAGTGCCTTTCCTGCTCCAGGGCTCCCTTTCTTATTTGACATACTCACGGGCTCCCCTGCCTCTCTTCTTCCACCCACACCAACCTGCCAGGAGGAAAGGATCAGATGTGCACAGTTTACCCTGCCGCGTAGCTCATGCTGTTTAAATTGCTATGATTCCTTTCCCAGAGGCCAGTTGCTTCAGGTTTCTTGCTTTTTTTCCCTCAAATGTACCACTTTGATGCTGGAATTTCATTTAGTCCTCTGACCCATGGTTTATACTTCGTAGCTTTTGACCCCCAAACATAGATGCATGCTGTTGGGTTAGTAGGGTGCAATACTCACTCTTGTGAGTGGTGACAGGTGCTATTGTCCTAGTGGTCACAGACTCCCCACTCCTCACTGTATTTGTTGTACCTTTATTGCCTCTTCCACTTAGCTGGCCTGCCTGGTCTGAAGATGTTTGCACATGTGACTCTCTTTTATGATTTGAATGTGAGGTGCCCCCCAAAAGCTCATGTGTAACAATGTGAAGGTTGAGGTGAAATGATTTGGTTATGAGAGCCTTGACCCAATCAGTGAGCTAATCCCCTGATGGGTATTAGCTGGTAACTGTATGCTGTTAGGGTGTGGCTGGAGGAAGTGGGCCACTGGGGACGTGCTTTTGGGGTACATATTTTGTATCTGGCATGGAGTCACACTTTCTGCTTCCTGGAGCCATGCCTTCCACCATGATGTTCAGCCTCACCTTGAGCCTCAAAGAATGGAGCCTGCCATCTATGGACTAAGACCCCTGCAACCATGACCCCCCACATAAAGATTTCTTCCTAAAATTGTTATTGTTGGTCTTTTAGTCACAGCAATGAAAAAGCTGACTAAAACACTCTCTCTGTTTGACTTAATTCTTTCCTAACATTTGAATTGAAATACTGTAGTAGCCCCTGTTATTTTCATTTCCCCTCTCAATTCTTCCATTTTTTCTATCTCATAGAGTCCTTCCAATAACACTGTATAGATTCAGACCTCAGGATTGGGCAATATATTGCAAGTGTTCAAGGAGCCCCTATTTAGTAGGAGAGAGACCTGACCATAATACCAAGTAACAGGTTGTTTCTCACATGCTTACAAAATAGAACTGCATTCTTAAAATAAGAAGCAACCAAACAATGCATGATTTTAATTGATTCTTAAATGAATGGATAGAATCAATTATTTATCTGATAATGTTTATCTTTTCAACATTTGAAGGGGGGCTTATTAAATTCAGCCGTAAGGCATCACATCAATAGGACTATATATCTGTGGAGGGGAGAATGGTTGAGGAAGTCTTGGGGATGGGGAGATACAGATGGGACTATCCTGGGAACTAAAGTGTTCCCACCCCATAGGCGGGTGTAGACTTCTGTCTACACCTCGGTTGTGTAGGGAGATGGATGTGTAATGTGGTTGGTGGCATGAATTGAGTGTCCGATTCAGTTCACAAGTGCTAGCCTCCTCCTGCGAGCCTGTCACTCACTTGGATTTTGTAGAGTGCTTCTCTGCCCAGGATTACACATACCCACCTCTGACCTGGTCATTATTCCCAATTATCATCCATCTGAAATAGTCAGCAGGGTTTTAGTATGTGCACATCAAGGATCACAAAAGGAACTTAGATTATAAGGAATAAAAAAATCTGTCCAACATGTGGCACCACTAAAGAGCTCTGGCTGAGACATTGTTTATAGCCAGCAGTTGTCTGGAAAATAGATGTTTACTTATGTTGTTAGTATATTAAGATCGCTGCCATTAGGCAACATATCTCCTGCATTGTGTCTTCTTTTACATAGAACTTTGCATTGGTATAAACCCTTAATTAGCAATTCCTGTAGCAATGAAAAATATTGAACACCAAAACTGGTTTTTATTGGCATTCAGCTTATTAAAAAGGGAGAGAGAGCAAGTGAGTGAATGTGAGTGAGTGTGAGCTCAAATCTGGAAACTTTCTTTGGAAAGGTGGCCTTAACATAAAAAGGTACGATCTGTTTAAAACTGTAAGTAAAATATTTGCTAAATAAAGATTACATTACTTGAAGAAAAAAATGTTTGAAATACTAGCAAGAACTTAAACATACTGAGTTTCCTTGAACCTTGCATTTTGGATGAAACGGTATATAAATGTATCTATACGCCTGGATGCATTCTTTGCAGACTCTCCCAGGTCTCATGAGTTTCTTTAGCAGGTGATAACACTAGATTTTTTTCCTGGTGCATATTAGGAATATGGACATCTCTTCTGGAACCTGAGCTGGGCATCACAAGACCAGTGTCCTATTCTTTCTTTCAACACATTATACTTTTTCTGCCTCTATTATCTTAGCACATAGACTTGTGCTCCCCCAATGCCATCTATACAAATGGATAATCCTAATCCTGTAAAGTTCTGAAGAGCATTGTATCAATTAATTTAAGACAAACTGGGCCTATGGTTAAGCAAGTGGACTCTGCAGTCTGAGCAGCTGTCTGAGCAGCCCTTCTTATCATATGCATGATCTGGGGCAACATTTTCTAAATCTTTATTCTCTTGTATGTAAAGTAGGCTTGCAATAAAGATTCCATGAAAGAAATATGTGAAGCACCTAGCACAGATTCTAGCAGATAGTTATCAGTCAATGTTATCTGTTAGGGTGAAATATTCAGCTAGGTAATAAGGGATTCCTTAGTGCCTTTAAAGCCTGCATGATGGCAAGGTGGCAAAAGCTGCAGCTAATTTTGTACTCACTGGCCCACAGGAAGGGTTCAACATGCTTTTGGTGAATAAATGAAGAAATGTAGTACTGCCATAACAAACCCTTATATGTCAACTCCCAGCTCTGCAAGCTTAACCAACCAACACATTTTGCCACATCACACCTTGCTCTCTCTACCTTCTGTTTTTGTCAGTAGAACCCATCATTGCAAATAGAAGCCAGGAAGAACTGTTACACATGCATCGAGAGAGCTCTTTGGAGCCAAATCAACAAATACTTATTGATGGTAAGACACGTCAGCAGCATGAGGTCAGGAAAGAGAATTCTCAGACTGGTTTCTAGAACACAGCTCTGCAAATGTAGGCAACACAGCAAAAAAAAAAAAAAATCTAGAACCATGGTTTGCTTTTATTATTTGTTTTTACTTTTAAATGATTTAATGGCATAAGAGGAATCCCTATGCTCTTGTCCTCGTCGTTGATCTCCTTCCTCGCCAAGCACCCATTTCATAAACATGCTCACCTGGAATATTCAGAGCTGCTGTCACGGTAAGAAAGAGTCCTTTCTCAGTTGGTGCCATGGGGATCTCAAAACGGTTTGGGGAGCTTGTTAGATTAACTCCCTCACTCCTTTTGTATCCCCCCTCTATTCATAATACGAGTATTTGCAATTCTGAGCAGACTTGAGAAGAAATGGACTCCATAAGTGCTCCTGAAATCATCTACTTTTCATTTCCCAAATACTGCATCTTGCTTTTCCTCTTACAGTATATCATTATTTGCTTGGTCTCACAGAACTGTTTTAATAAGAAAGTTTTGAGAATATCCTGGATTTATAATCTTTAATTGAACTTTCATGCCCATGATATAAGCCCTTTGGGTTCAAAACTATCCCACTTAAAAGCATCTGCTTTTAACTACCAGCTGCTTGTTCTTTTCTCGTCATACTCATGAGTGCACACACAGATACCCACAGATACGTGTGCACACTTGCACACATGCACGCACACGTCCTTGAAGCCACTCACTATATATGTGCAAACACCCACAAGGAACAATGCATTGAAAAAATCGTCCTGTCGAGTTTGTAATCTAGAGTGAGTTACTGAGTGCTGATAAGTAAAGGAAGTGCAACCAGACAGTTTAATCCCCCAATTTCCTGTCTTCTAATCAGCCCCTGATTCTTTTGGTTTTAAATTAGAAACATTCCTGACAATATTCAGGACAGGTGAAGGAAAATCAACTAGAAAATAAGACAAAGCATTTATTTTCCTGTCTAAAGTTCACAGCAGAAATATGAGTGTAACAACAGGAAATCAAGATTTTTAAAAGATAGTAGATGTACATAGGCTAGCTTAGACAACCAATCACATTTCTGAATGAGGCACTTTGGGATCATAATTAGATTTAAAGAAAAAAAAATGGCAACAGAGTTTAATGTATTTGCTTTTCCCTAAAAATAGTAAATGCTATTTTAAAAGATGGTATACAGGGTAAACCTAAAAGAAAATGATAAGAATAACTTATTAACTTATAGGGAAAAATCCCCCCAAAACTTGACCTCATTCAGATTTCATTCAAAATTGATGATTTTTCGTACTATGAAAAAATAATGTTTTGAGTATTTGGAAGCCCTTTGAAGTTAACACATATTCTTAGAAAATAATATAGTTACACATACTTATGGTGAATAAAATTTAAAGGTTGCACACATAAAAATAAGCTCAGAGCCACTGCATTTTGCAAGAAATATTTTAAAATAAAGTGTGCAAATGCATGAAATGCAAAGTATATAAATATATTTGCCATGGACTTTTTAAAAAGTATGCCAGGTGCTCAGAATATGATATGCTTTATTATTTCCTGAATCTCTTCTTTTTCAGTCTTTTCATTTATATCCCTTACAGCAATTTCCAAGTTATTTTAATCACTATCATGAAAAACTTAGTGTAAGTTCCTAGACAAATCTTCCATAGGCAAGGTCTTCAAAGAAATATTGAAAACAGCCACTTAAAAAGTTGTTCAGATGAGAATTAATATTTTAAAAATTGAAGAGGTAAATACAACTTAAGATGTGAACAACAACAAAAGGTTTTCATGAAATATGGATTCTGATTTTGTGTCTGCAACTGTTAAGGTTGCCAATCATTTGGGAAGTAGGCTAAATAAAGTTAAGCTTTTTATTTTTAATTGTTGAACACAGTAAGACAATATTTTATGGAAGTAGTTTACTAATTTTCACAAATGCATTTTAATAATGAGCATTTATGCCTCAAGGCATTGCATATACTTCTTGTCCAAGTATTTTCCTGGTACACAAGCTTTGACTTGACAAAAGTTGGATTAGGTGACAATTATGGATTAGAAAATTATGTATCAATTTCTAAGGAGAATGCTCCCATAATAAGAGTTTGGGGACCTGGTGTGGGGGAAGCAGGTTGGAGAGTGATTTAGTAGCCTTCATTTCATAGTCACCATGAGTTTTTAAATTGAATGGCAGAAGAAAGACAAATGTATTTTGGAATTCACATAAAAATTCTCCCATATCCATTGTTATCACTAAATCATTACAAAGAGGAGAATGTTTATTCTTCCTTCATGTTAGTGCCGTGGGGGGTAGAATGGAGGTAATTCCCCCTGGGCAGAATTAAATTTTGAAGCATGTATATGCACCCAGGGTGCTCCTGTGTCATTTGGAACAGAGAAAAATTTCATGAGGGTTTCCTTTAGTTTTCTATCGGAAGGTTTCAACTAGAGATGTCACAACACAGCTAGATTAAGTTGACACGAAATATCTATTTCTTGATTTGCATGATTAAAGCATTAGAGAAGTGGCTCAGATATCAAAAGATTTCTTATATGTGGCAGCGCCAAAGGTAATTACTGTTAAAATGTACATGCTTGAACCCTGGTCGCTTGTTAACTTCTAAGTTATTTACCACTACAGGGGTTTCAACGAAAAATTTCCTTTGACTTTGGCACATCAAGAGCCCTTTCTTGCTTCATTTTGATATAACAAACGAATTTATCATTTCTTATATCCCATGTCCCCCAAGACAATATCAGCTTCAATCAAAAGCAGTGATAGGAGACAGAGATGTCCCTTCTCAGTATTTCACATTGCAAAATAGCTGTTTCTTAGACAAAAGTTGTCATTTTAAGACAAAGCAAAAATTTATGCTTAAAATGATTTAAAGATTGTTCTAGTCAATTACTTCTGGTTAGTTATCAAAAAGTGTGCTTAAAACCCAAATGTAAACAGGGTGAGCTATGAGAGGGGGTGGGGATGGAGAGGGAAAGAAAGAGAAGAGAGGTTGTTATTCTCAGTCTTTTATTAACCAGTTTCTTTCATCTAGTGTCATTATTTAGAAAAATAAAAATGATCTGGGGTTCTACCCATTCTCACCTAAATTTTTGGAGTAGGTCATGACTATCTACAACCTGGTCCAACATATGTCCCAAAACTAAAACAAACAAACTCATTTGCCATACAAATTGTTTACGATTCATTAAAAAGCAAAATTGCATATCCCGGAGCTGGCAGCTGAGGCCGAGTCTCCACGGGCGGAGGGGGCATTCACTGAGTTGCCTTTGTATGCTGGGACGACCACGCCGGAGGTTCCCACTATGAACCGGAGTCTGTGCAGCCAGATGACGCATGAGGTAATTTTAAAGCTTTATTTGCCTTTAGTGTGAAACTCAGATCTTGTACTGTCCTTTGGTTAAAGAACTGTATCAGCCAGGAGGAAGTTTAATTTTTTTTTTCAGTTGGGAAAAATTATTTGGGGTAGTGAGAAGGAGGTTTGGAGGGAAAGGATGTGAGTGCTATTCAAGCAAAAAGATCTAAGAGGAATGCGAAATGTGTATTATTTTAATTAGTCTTCTCCTCCTTCATCAAAGTCCTTCCTCAATTTCCCATCAATAGTGGGAAATTTACATTAGAATTATTTCTAACTGGTAGATCTAAAATGCTATGGTATGTGGTCAACTTTAAGAGAAATAAAAAAAATCAATTTAACCCTCATGGTAACTTCCACAACTTCTATAAAGATTGATCTGATTTCTCACCCTTTTCAAAGCAAACCCCTAGAAGCACTGAAGTAGAGAGAAACTTCCCTGCAGCACGCAGCCTAAACAGCAGCATGTGAGCTTTCAGCATTGTTTATTTTTAGTCAACTGCATTGCTAAATGTTTCCACCACTTTTATATGTTATATTCCCGGCAGTAAAACATCTGTAAAATAATTTTAAATGAAAAGCAACTCCCAAGTAAACTTTACAAAAAAGAAATTACAGTTTTCCAAGTTTAAAAAAAGAAGCATTTGGTGATCTTTGCAAGAAATGAAAAAGATGACACAATTTGCCATAAAAAGTAACAGTCTATAAAATCTAGGAGCTCTTGAAATACAAGGAAGTAGAATCTTTCACCAAGAATATGACATCAGCACACAGTTTTTTTTTTTTAAAGCTTAGCCCGGAAAATAATAGCCAAACCAATCAGTATATTCATTTCTAGTGTTTAACAAGCTGCAGAAGGCGAAGCAATAGGCAACATCAGCACATACAAGTAAACTACTTTTTTTTTTTTTTTTGCTGGCAGAAACGCTAATGGGAAAATAAATGCCCGAATAAAAGTTCAGGGTCGAAATGGATAGTCTACTGCTAGACTCATTAGCCAAAAGCTGCATGTAACATTGCCCTGAAATCACTGGTAAAGTTTCTAAGGTCTAGTTAAGAAATTGCAAGTTAAAACACACATGTACACACATACCCACAAACACTTTTACTCAAGTCCTTGGAATGGACACACTGCATCCCAAGAAGCAGCCGAATAGAATCCTGCAGTAGCTCACTTTTAATTGTCTCTCAGTCCTCCGGATTCCTAAAACTTGCCAAAATGATACCACCATTGGTCCAGGAAGGGGAAAGGAGAACTCTTTCTGCAGTTCATACAGTGAAAGCGACCATGCCCTGTTTTGTAATTCCATTCGTCAGTCTCCCCCTTCAACTTTACTCTCTCTCTCTGTCTTTTTTTTTTTTTTTTAAACTGATATCTATGTGAAATGAGCTGAAGTTCACGGTCCAGTTAGGAACGGATAATACATTCATTGTCCTGGCAGCAAATTTTTTTTTCACTCCCTGGAAGAATTCACGCTTGCCGCAAGAATAATAATTACGGAAAACTAGAAATGCACTGCTAACGAATTAATCCTTAACGGACACCACCCTAACGAGGGTAGTAATGATTTGAGGACTGTCTTCCTCACAGGACTTGCATCTCCTGTGACAATGAGCTATTGTGCATCCTCCCAACTCACTCTACCTCTTATAGATCCAAGAAGTCAAAGGTTGTCTGGCCTGGTTGACCATGACATGTGAGTTAACTCATTCTGCGGCGCATGATAGAACTTTATTAAAACTTTATTTGTAGCCACAGTAACTAAAAGATAAGGTGCGTGGGTCTTTTCCACACAGAGATAGAGTTCTTAAGAGAACTCAGACATAAATAGACGAGGAAAAGTTAGGTGGGAGCAGCTGCTACCCTGATGGAAGGCAGGGAGTAGGGAACCAGGTTCTCTCACAGGTGACTTCAAGCAAGCCAGTTCCTGGGGGAAGACCAGGATTCACTCAGGGCTTGCTTCTCCCCAGCACCCAACATGCATCCTAAGAAAACACCACAGCTAAGGAAAACCATAAATACACCCAATTGTCCCTGAAAACAAAAGTAAAGAGGGATGTGAAACTAGGAAAGGGGGCAAAACCTGAGGGGCAGAACAGATGTTTCATTTTCTA
>PVKS010041434.1:0-16023 GCA_004027875.1 Aplodontia rufa
ATTCTAAAAAAAAAAGTATTAGATTGTAAAGCATTACATCTTATCTGGATTTAACTCATGTTACTAGACCAGCTTTCTCACTGTCCAGGGTCTAGTCCCCACCTCCACCTATGAGTGGAGACAATCGACCCTTAGATCTCTGGGTTAAGCTGATTTTACTCATCATGATCTCTTCCATAACCATCCATTTACCCTCAAATACTAACTTTTAAAATTAAAATTTTTAGTCTACGAAAGTCTATTTCTTTTGCATTACTCTTATTTCTTTGAGGCTTCAAAAAATAAAGAATAAGGAACTATGTTAATCTTAATGGCTTGTGTTTTGCAATATCTGTTACTCCTCACTCAAATGTTTCGACTTGAGTTTGAATCCCTATTCAATCTGGTATTGAATGTGATCCTCCACTTAGCCATTGGCAATATTGATTATAAAATTATACTCCATAAATTATACATAATCTGTACATGCTTAACAAAATTGCACAAACTTAATCAGAACCAGAAGTGTGATGATTTAATCAGAGCCAAAAAAAAGTGTTATGGAAATATGCAAAATGAAATGAGCTGAATTGAGATATTGGTTACCTTTATTTACTCTATTTTTATCATGGAAACATCAGATAACAGCAGGATGTTTTTGATCTATTTACTCTTTGTTTTTTTTTAATGAGAAAATTGTTGGGCAAATTAGAAATACCTACTATTTGTAACATGCGAAGATTGATTCAGACAGAATGTCAATATATTCACCCAGTGTGATGATTATTCCTGGAGTCAACTGCCCTATTGGATTACAGCTTTACCTAGAAGCTACTGCATTTTGGATATTAAGATGAACTTCAGATACTTAAAAGCTTAATAGGATTAAAAAGTAAACCTGATGATGATTTTTGGGCAATCATTGACATTAATTGAATAGAGTCATTCAGTATTAAGATCTAAGATAATGGAATTTCAAGAGACAATGAGAGCATAATGAAAAACAGAAATTTGTATGTAAGGAGGTAACTGAACCTCTTTAAATTCCGAATGATGGATCGAAATCAATAGCAGATAATTTGGTTAAAACTTACAGTAAAGAAAGTAGATTTGATTAATACACTTTGCTGATGTGATAAAAGAAAAGGACACAGTCCTCTGGGTTTACTGTCTTATTAAATTGTTTTCTTTCTATCTGATAGTGAAACTTCCTTTGCACATCTCCTAAATTCCTTTCTCAGTTTCTCTCATGCAATACATTTGCCTCTGTATGTTTCAGTAATGAGGAAGGAAGACAGGGTAATAGGGGGGCATAATTACAAAGGCATAGGTTGAAAACAAAGATGTTGGATTGGACCAGCCTGAAAGCTCTTGGAATAGCTCCTTCCCAAGGCTCAGTGTGAAGCACACAGGCCAATAATACTCAAATCCTGTCTTTTCACGCAAGAGGGAAACAGCTGGACCATGAGTCCATCATTCTAACTGTTGTGGTGGATGTCCAAGGGACTGGACTTTTCAGTGCTTGTCTCAGAGTACTGACAGGACCCATCAGTACTGACTCAGTACTAGAGGCCTGAGGGTTGCTAAGAACAAAGGTGGCAGCTGGGACTAACATGAAGGTTTGAGAAGCTCCCAAAGTTTCTGGCCACACTGATTTCTGAGGATCTTCTTCTATATAAGAAGATTTGAAGTGTATGTATTAGAGTTCGTGAAGACCAGGAGAAGTGGCTATTTTTCCCTACTATATACATACAAGCACAGAAAGTAACCCCAGTCTCTTGACTCTTCTATTTCCCCCATAACAGAAAAAAATGTATACATACACACACATTTCTATATGCTTTTTCCAGAATAAAATGATTGCATAAGTATTGTTTGGCTTCTCAGGGGAATAAAGAGAAAGTCGTTTTAGATTTAAGGACACACAGACTGAAAGTGGAGGGGTAGAACTTAAGGAAGAAATACACAGAAATTCAATAATTTTAAGAGATTTCAACATTCTTTTTTTCAGTAGTGCATACAACACATAGACAGGAAATCAATATGAAAACAGTGGATGTGAACAACACTATAAATTAAATGGAAGGCAGCTATAACACCAACACACTATAAATCCAATGGACCTAAAAGACATATGCAGAATATTTCACCAAACAGCAGCATAATATACATTCATATTGTAAGATGTATGTCTTTTCTATCAAACTTGAAAGATTGTGATGTATAACCACCTCCATGTTAGATCCCCCTCCCCCTTGAAGATAGTGATGCCCACCTGTGTACACCCACTTCTTTGCAAGGACCCTTTCTGGTACCCACCAATACTCATCTGGTAAACTTTTTTTTATTCAGAAATTTATTTGTTGAACAATCAAATAAGCTTCTAATGAAATAATATAATATATATATATATATAAATTCTGAAAATTAGGTTTACCCCCAAGAGTGCCCCCCCATTACCCACCTTTATACCTCTCCCCCTTCCCAATACATCTCTACGAATGCCTTAGGTTGAATGACATTACACCTTATCTGGATTTAAAACATGATAATAGACCTCCTTTCTCAATGCCCAGGGTCTAGCTTCTGCCTGCACAGATGAGTGAAGACTTTTGACCCTTGATTCTCTGGGTTATGCTGACTTCACTCAGCATGATTTCTTCCATAGCCATCCATTTACCTTCAAAGGCTGCAATGTCATTGTTTCTAATTCCTGAGTAGAACTCCATGGTATATATGTACCACCATTTTTTCTTCCTGTGAACTTTGCTGACTCACTCTGACCCTCACCACATGTGCACTACTGCCCACTTCCACTTTGCACCTACCTCCACCTTATCTCAGCCAATCACACAGACTGTGAACCTGAGCTCCTCCAATTAGAGTGAAGGGCAGTATCACATCAGGTTGGAATTAAAAACCCCTCATTTCCTTGCTGAGGGTGCATTCTTTCACCCTTTGCCCAAAGTAAATTTTCTCCCTTGCTCACCACACCCAACCATGTGTTTGATTTCATTTATAACAAAATCAAGTGCATATGTTATGTCAGAAAATAAGTCTATGGGTTGGGGATTTAGCTCAGTGTCAGAGCGCTTGCCTAGCACGCGCAAGGCCCCAAGGTCGGTCTTCAGCCCTAAAAAAAAAAAAGAAAGAAAGAAAGAAAAGAAGTCTAAATAAATTTAAGAAGACTGAAGTCAGATCCAATATCTTTTTCCAACCATAATATAATAAAAGTAGAAATCAATAATGGAAGAAAAGCAAAAAAAAATTATAAAGACTAGGAGATTAAACAATACATTCTTGAATGACCAAAAAGCAGAGTAGAAAATTATTTCAAGATAAATGAAAACAATAATGCAGCATATAAAAATGTATAGGATACAGAAAGTATCATCCGAAAAAGGGGATTTACAGTGACAAATGCATACCTTCAATAAAATAACAAGACCGAGGGTGCAGCTCAGTGGTAGAACACTTGCCTAGCATGTGTGGGGCCCTGAGTTCCATCCCCAGCACTTAAGAAGAAAAAGAAGGAGGTGCAAAAGGATTAGGAGGAAGAGAAGGAAGAGAATGAACAGGAAGCAGGACACAGAGAAGAGGAATGATCACAAATAAAAAACTGAACATTGCTCCTCAAGTAAATGGAAAAGAAGTGTGGAGTAGCTAAGCCCAAAAGTCAACAGAAGGACAGAAATAAAGATTAGAACGAAAATAAATGTAATATTTTAAAAAATAGGGAAAAAAACAAGAGTTCATTTTTTAGAAGATCAACCATGTGACAAAACTTTAGCTAGATGAAATAAAAAAGAAATTCAAATAAATAAAACCAAAAGCAAATGAGGAGAGACATAACTGATATCACAGAATTTAAAAGGATCATGAGATTACTGTGAATAATCATACAACAACAAATTGAATAATTTAGAAGAGATGGATAAATTCCTAGAAACATACAACTTACCAAGACTTAATCAAGACGAAACGGAAAATTCAAGCTCCTGAGAAAGAAAAACTCAGGACCCGATGACTTTACTCATGAATTCTAGCAAATACTTAAATAAGAATTAATGTTTTAGGATTGGGGATTTAGCTCAGTGAAGAATTAATGTTTTGGGGTTGGGGATTTAGCTCAGTGGCAGAGTGCTTGCCTAGCACGCACAAGGCTCTGAGTTCGGTCCTCAGCCCTGAAAAAAAAAGAATTAATGCTTACCCTTCTCAAATCTTCCAAAAAATAATCAAAGGAAAGGGACTGGACTACTTCATAAATAAATAAATATGGCTGTTTGCTTATTTGTTTATTGGTACCAGAAATTGAACCCAGAGGCATTTAATCACTGAACAGCATCTGCAGTCCTATTTATGTATTTATTTAGAGACAGGGTCTTGCTAAGTTGCTGAAGCTGGCTTTGAACTTGCCATCCTCTTGCCTCAGTCTCCTAAACCACTGGGATTATAGGCATGCCCTATCACACCCAACCATAAATAATTTTATGAGGTCAATATTACCCTGATGCCAAAACAAATAAGAACACTACAAGAAAAGAAGCTGCAGGCTAACTTCCCCAGTAATCATAGATGTAAAAATACTCAACAAAACAGTAGCAAATTGAATTCCATAGCAGATAAACAGGATCATACACCATGAGCAAGTGGGATTATTCCTTGAGATTCAAGGACATTTTAACTTATGCAAACTGATAAATGTGATCCATCACATTAATAGAATGAAGGATACCAATCACATGATTGTTTCATGTGATCGCTATCACATGAAAGCATTTCAAAAATTTGTATAGAAAAATACAGATATCGAAAAAAACATTTGACAACTTCAACGCTTTATCATGATAAGAATTCTAAACAAATTAGAGAGGGAGAAATTATTTCAATATCATAATAGTATATATGAAAATCCCACAGCTGACATCATGCTAAAGGTGAAAAACTAAAAATAATTCCTTTTAGATCAAGAACAAAGCAAAAATGCCCATTCTCACCACTTCTTCTATTGGACACAGTGCTAGAAGTCACAGCCAAAGCCATCAGGCCAGCTATCCTAATGAAAAAAGAAGTAAAACGATTGCTGTTTGCAGATAACATAAGCTTTTACGTATAAGGGCATAGTTAAGGTCAGGGGTATAGATTATTCCTTTTCCTTTCTTTCTTATCTGGAATCATCACTCTAAATTATTATTTTATATAATTAGAAAATAAAGCTTCAAATTTAGCTAATTATGGAGAAATAAAGAACAGTACTTGAGCAAACTCAGGAGAGAAGTTCAACATTGTATTTTTGTCTAATTTAATTAGAAGATTATCTCAAATGATGACTGAAAGTTCTACAAGTGTTTATTGGAATCTTAATGAACATATATCTTTTATTCTATCATCTTTATAATATATATACATACATTGGAAAGATAGAAGCAGCTATTTGGTGAGAAAAAAGGCCTCCAGAAGAAAATGTATCTAGTTGGTTAATCTTTAAATGACTCCTTTATTTATTCATTTAACAAATATTCATCAAGAATTTACTCTATGCTAAGAACTATGCTTGGTGCTGGGCATTCATGGCATAGGTTTACATTTTTAAAAGATTCTGGCATTATGTGAGAGTAGCTTGAAGAAGGGCAAGGGGGATGACAGACCAGGAAAGAGCTTACCCGAGTACAGGCAAGGGTGATGGTGTTGGTCTGGATAGACGGTGTTTTTTGTTTGTTTTGGTTCCAGGGATTTAACCCAGGGCTGCTTAATTGCCAAGCCATATTCCCACCCCTTCTTATTTGGAGATAGGTTCTTCCTTAGTTTCAAAAGCCCTAGCCAAGTTACTGAGGCTGGCTTTGAACTTGTGATCCTCCTGCTTCAGCCTCCCAAGCCGCTGGAATTGCAGACATGTGCCACTGCACCTGACCAAATGGTGTTATTTTATTACACTGTGAAGACAGACATGCAGTCAGCAAATCAAGAATTCTGTTTTTAACGTATTAGTTGGGAATTACCCGAGAACTACTCAAATGGATATGTCAGAGAGGCAGTCAACATGTACAGTCTGGATCTCGAGGAAGAGGTCTTAGCACAAAGTAGGTATTTAATGCGTGCTGGTTTGCTTCATTAATGATTGTTGTGAGGAAGATGTTTGATTAGTATTTCAGATGCCCAGAAGAGTACTCAAACACTACATAGCTTAATACTTTCTAATCTCTATATCCATCATTCTGATAGCCTTCTCTCAGGTCTCGGATTTATTCAGAGGCTAGATAGGTTTTTAAATTACACTTTTAATTATTTAGCCATTGTGATTCCCTCTGCACTGTCAATTTCACAAGTTTTCTGTCTACCATCTCATTAGGCATTCACCTACATGCTATATCAATTCAGTCCTTGTACATATCGAGTCCCAAGAGTACACCAAATAACATGTTATGTGCTAGGTGTGTATCTTTGCCTATTTTTTTTCTTTAACATTCCAAGGGTCTGGAACTTAAAAAGCAAAACAACCAAACAGAAACCAGAAAAGCTCTCATGTCTGAAAAGGACCATTACTTCCCTATTTCTTTATTGCTGTATTTAAAATTTTTTATCACTCTGGGCTAAGAAACAATCTCTTAAAATAAGTTTGCCTCTGAACAAAGTTTTTTAGTCAGGCAATGAAATATGATTTATTCAAGGTCTGTGTAGCTTGGGAGCAGTGTTAGAGGATAGATGAAGAAGAATGGCATAAACTCTCTTCTCTCGAATGTTCAACAGAAAATAGCACAGATGGACCAACAGTATAAATCATGCACCTTAGAGGTATATAGCTAACAAAATAAGCTTTTCCATGGTTTCAGTGCCTGTGGTGTTATTGTTTATCAGTTATGCAAATACCATATTTTTTATAAATTAAAATGCCAAAATGCACAATTTTCCAAAAATCAACTCATCATCATGTCCTCCTCTTCTCCCACCTATTTCCTAAAGGCTTAATGAGTTTTCCATCACAAATTATATATATATATATATATATATATATATATTTACTTTTTTATACATATATATATTTACTTTTTCAACATAACTAGGAAGTTACATCACGCTATACTTTTGCGTTTTTTCAATTGTTCAATATCTTGAGCAATGTCATTTTTTAAATGTATAATGTCTCACGGTATAAATGTCTTCTAATTGATTTAATGATGTATACTCAAGTTGCTTCCAGCTTTCCACTACCACAAAGGTTTTGGTGAGCATCCTTGTATTTCTTTGCGTTAACTTGTAAGCAGGATCGATTCTTAAAAGAACTCTTAGGTTAATGATTATGCGCATTAAACTTTTGACTGATAACTGCCAAATTGTAGATCACAATACCTATTTTGAATGATCCCAGGGGACCACTTAGACTTTTAGTCAGTAGTTCTTGCACCAGCTGCATAAGTATCCCCTGAGAACTTATTACCGATACAGATTCTCAGGCTCATCCCTGATGAACTAAACCACAACTCTGGGGGCTGGGTCCAGCAATCCGTTTTAACACCCTCTAAGCGATTCTGATGTGCATGGAGTGCAAGACACTACCCTGGTGTGAACCTTCTGAAACCTCGGATTTGTGCCAGGAGACGTGGAAAATGCACGCTAAGAACCTACACCTCCTTGGATTAGTGGCATTGATCATGGTAAATGCAGCCATCTTCTTTGCCACCTAGATAAGGAAAGGATGGTGTTCTCAGGAATGGTGAAAGATGGGTTCCATTTCTTTTATGTGCAAGAGCTTTATCCAGATGAGCTTGGGAACTTACAAGTGGGTTTCTCTGAAAGATTCTTCTGTTTCTTTATTTCAGGTCTACAGTCTTCAGTGAACATGGACCTGTATAGTGGAGCTGAGCGGGTGTGCAGGGCTTTCTCTGCCCTTGTGGGTCAAATCACTTTGCCCCACTTCAGATGAAAAGCAGTCCGGGCTCAAAGGCCCCTTGGTGTAATGACAAAATGCATTTCCAGAATCCGAATTAAGAAAATTAAAACTTCTACATCTTTCCCAATAACTGGCATAAACTATGAAGAAGAGAAATTCTTTTTTGTGTCTCCCTGTTCATGGATTTATTTCTTCAGAATAAGGTCTTGAGGTGAAGGTAGAGGAAAAGGAAAAGGCATGGAAACCACTGAATCCAAGTATGCTAAGTTTCCATCACAGGGCTGTGATTTCTTTGAATACTTTTGTAATAAGATTCAAAAGTGTGATCTACACCAGTGAATACATAATATTCAAGTCTCATTTAAATCACTGAATGGATGACCTAATTTTCAATCTGGATGCTCCTGGGGAACAGCCTTGGCAAATAAGTAATCTCTCTCTCTCACACACACACACACACACGCACACACAAATGCATTTAAGGCAAATGACATATGAAAAAACTCCCTGGATTGCACCAATGTCAGCCTCCTAGTTGTGATCCTGTTCCCACTTATTCCCATTTTGTTTCAAGATGTTCCCACTGGGGAAAATTGGATGAATACACAGGTATCCCTATTATTTCTTACAACTGTATATAAATCAACAAATATCTCAAAAATTGTGCGAATGTTTCTAAAACCTTACATCTAATGAGTTTCACCAAAGCACCTGTGTGTACCCTTTCACTGTATGATGGATTATGTTATAGATGCTTAACTCAATGTCCCAAGCAGGAGGTAACATTTCTTTGTTTATTTTCCCTATTAGAACATTTCAGCTTCTATGCACTTTGTACATATTAACTCATTTAATCTTCACAACAGATCTAGAAAGTAGGTATCTCATTTTATTTTATTTTTTTTAATGGAGCTCAAAGACTTTTAGTAACATTCAAAACCATTTGGCTGGTACCTGAAGTTGGGATTTGAACCAAGTTCCCGAGAATATACTCCAATCACTGCTCTCTCTTTGTTCTCAATTCATAGTGCTATGATTCCAATGCTTAGATCTGCAGTTCATATTACATTTAGAGATTATATATTTATATGTGTGTGTGAGCTATAATTCCTAGTAATATTTACAGAGTGAAATAATGTCCCATTGGATAGGATTAGGACTAGGTTTTCCCTGTTCAATCTCATCCTAATAGTTGTAGATTTTCTTCTTAGCCTATCATACATTTCTGTTTTGGTGTTGCCATTTAACATATTCACTCTCCTTACTTCATCCATAGTGTTTCTTACAAGTGTGATATGCACACCCTAGCACATGGCTCAGCAAATCACAGCCTCTGGGCCACAACCTGCCCACTGACTGTTTTGTACAGGCTGTGAGCTAAGAGTGGGTATTATACATTTTAAGTGATTGAAAAGGAGAAATAATATTCATGACACCTGGAAGGTGTATGGATTCAAATTTTGTTGCCCATAAAGTTTTATTAGAAAATAACTATGTATTGTACCTTCTTTTGTTCTACAAGGCAGACTGTATTAGTCGCAATAGACGCAGGATGGCCCACACAGTCAACAGTCCTTACACTTTACAGAAAATCCTGCCAACTCCTGATGTGGCATGCCAAGATGAGGGAAGAACAAGGAGCAGACTCCATTCTCCAAGAGTGGTGTCTGTTCCTTGACTTACAAGAGATAATGAGTTTACCAGATGGCTTTGAAGAATACGATGAAAGGTAGTAGAGAAAACAGTATGGAAGCAAAATCATAAACCTATGTAGAAAAGGGGGCCAAAGGTGGCAGCTTTTAATGTTCTCATTCTCCCAGTGGCCAAAACCAAAGGCTGGGGCTCCTCCCTCAATTCTTTCCCCAGTCTCCCTTCCCTGGTGTTAGGATTTGGTTAATCCTCAGATGAAATTTTGTCTTCTAATAATAACCCTTCAGATAAGATTTCTAGCTTTAGGAGGGCCCCAAAGCTTCAGTGAAACATTCATTGAGAATTTATTTAGATTTGAAAATAATTTGGATTCAAAAATATCAAGAGCATACCTAACACATCTGAAATTCAAACGGTCTGTCCATCATGGGTTATAAGAGCATGATTGGAAAGAGACATGGGAATAATTAGAGATAAAAATAGCCTTGTGTCTGGAATGCAAGTCAATTTGCTAATTGGACTTGGCTGCTATGAACCTCATTCAGGTCTGGTCATTTTTCAGGGGAAATTATTTATAGGTCTTTGTCTTGTACTGCTGTTCACTTTACTTTATTTTTTCAGTGCAAAGTGTAGCCATTTATAGAGCTTTAATATTTAATCAAGCAGCACATATGTATTTGGGAGATAATTTATACTTATGCCATTTTATTAAAGTTTAGTCATTGTTAGTAAAAACATTAAATATCAAGATAAAGAGACTCCAAGAACATTACTTGGGGTCCAGAGATTTTACTAATTTTGTTTCCATTAGAAGAATGTTTTATTCCCCAGTATTTTGTTTTATTTTATTTGAAGAATGTTTTATTCCCCAGTATTTTGTTTTATTGTATATGTTGCTTTATTCAGTGTTCAAATATTCTCCCAAACAAGATTAAGTATCATAGATTATTTGTAACTAGCAATTAATATATATATACATATATGTATATATATATACATATATATATAGTTCCTTTTATGCCAGTGCATAAACAATTCAGTGGTTAATGGCTTGGAATTCATGCAATGTATTCCAGTTAAATGCATGGTATCCCAGTTCATTAACAAACAAATTATCAAATGAATAGAGAGTGGAGTCTTCCAATCCCCAAGTCATCTTTGGAAGTTAACAGTTTTGGAATTTCTAGCAGTAGTAACTGTTTGAAGGAACATGCTAACAACCTAAAAGAGTGTCTCTGGACAGTTCCACCATTTAAAATAAGTAAATGATCAAGAGTTAAGAAAAAAATGTGTATACACTTTTTAATTCCAAAGTGTAAGTTAGCTCTGAGGTTAGATTTATTTTCTCTTTATTTCCATGTTCACTTTTCCAATGAATCTAGACCCGCTCCTGCGCACATGCATGTTTATCCAATCTTCAATCAATTCTTTCTTCTTTATGGAAGGGGCTCTTAGGAGTTGAGAGTATGCACCTGAAAGCAGAGAAATGAAACTTTAATATGGTCACCAAATGATTTTCAGTTTAATTAAATATCAATAAGCTGTTATTAAGAAAGAAAAACGATGTTTCTGCCACTGTACTGTCAAATTTCTATAAAAATTTATTTAAGAGAGATATATAGAATAGAAAGTTTATATTTATGAAAAAGTTTGTGCCCTATGCAGTTAATCTGAATTAAGTACATTATTAAAGTATTTTCCCTGTCAACTAATATGCGTTAATCTGATTAAAAAGTTAAAATTGTCTTTATATAATTTTTACTATAAAAATGTAAAAAAGATATTTTAAACCACCCGTAATATAATCTTCCAGGGAAAGCCCTGGTTCTATACACTTATGTCACACCACAGCATAGTTAGGCATTACTCTACTGTGGGGGTTTAGATAATCCCAGGCTTTCGGTTACTATAAATGACATTGCAGTGAGGAACCTTGCACTACACCTTTTGGCTGCACCTCTGAATGCTTCCTTAGAGTAAATTTATAGATGGAGAATTGCTGAATATGTTGCCTGGGAAATTTCTTGGAGTGAATCAAGTAGGAAGTCAAGCATTTGTGAGTCCGATGCTTTCAAAGCAAGTTTTCTCTTGTGTTTAGTGTTCAAAAAATAAGCACTGTGAACATTTGTCAGCTAATTAGATACCAACTGTAAGCATCATCAGATAATAGATCTAAATATTCATTTTCTCATCACAAGGAAAACAAAGGATCACAATTTTTCTAGACTGTACAGACTGCCAGGCAAAAGATGGCATTTTTTTCTGTCCTTAGTGGAAGAACAGGTTATCATTTTTGACAGAAACAATCTTTTCCTTTGCATGGAAATCTTTACAACACTATGAGTTGCCTGAACTCTGTTGTCCACTCTTTGAGAGTTGTCAGTGTACTCTTGGCCTAAATGAATCAATATCTCTTCCACTCAACCTCTCCTCTCCCTCTCAGAATTTAATGCTCAAACCCAGTTACATCCTCCTTATAGCACCTTTAGATACTTCAGCATTCAGCTACTAGTGAATGTCTTTCTAGAATAAATAACAATAATCTTTAGAGTCTTTTCTCATCATGCTATCCCTATCCCTTAGAATTTTGGGAATTCTTATTTCTGAGCCTCCTCTGTTCCTGCTTTTCCTTGTAAACAGCCATGAAGTCCATCCAGGTCTTCAACCAGCTCGGTCAACTCTCCTTTGGGTAAAACTCTTCCATATTCTTTCCGGAGTTACATAAGTTTCATGCATAGTTTCTTGTTTACAAAATCACAGAACATTTGGATAGAGAACAGGAAGACCTTTTATAGGTTATCTAATCCTTTCCAAACTATTCTTTTTGAGATGAAGAAGCAAAGTACTAAATACATAAATGAATTTGCCCAAGGTTCGCTAGGAATTTGGTATCTTTTGTTTTCTTCTGTATCAATACAACATTAACAAATATGATGCACTCACATAGAAAATGAGACGTTATGTGTTTTTAGCAAAGTGTTATTCATACTAAAAGTTCATAAATGGATTTAAATTATTGATTTAAAGTCATCAAAATAGCAAAAATCTCTCTGTATATTATGTAGACATTTATTTTAGTCTTCTTCCCTTCTGCCCTGATAATATGGTTTCCTTGAGAAATATAGGGACAAATCTCTCTTCACCCTCACCTTCATCCAAACCTGGTAGCGTATTATCCCTCAGAGACAAAAGAAAAAGTTATTGGAGGATCCATGCAAGTACATCCAGAGCCCAATTGAGCCACTAGAGATTTAATCAAGCCTCTTGAAAGGAAATCTCAATGTTCCTGTAACTATTTAACTTTTGGACATGTATCTCCTTGACCTGAGACACTCTTTGACTGTTATTATACCAACAAATGAAAAACCTTATTTCCTGATCTAAAAACAATTGTTTGCACCAAACATTAAAATAACCAATAAACTGAAATACTCACTTCTACAACTTGACTACTTGAAAAGAAATACTTCCTAAAGTTTGAGACCAACTGACACAATAGCAACTTTATGGTGAAATCAAGGAAGGGACTTCTAAGGCTGAAGCTGTCTTGGAGAATTATGTGTGTGTGTGTGTGTGTGTGTGTGTGCGCGTGCGTGTGTGTTATTCTCATATCAGCTGAGTACCAATGTTATTTTCACTTATTCTGTAGACATTTCTCTGAGCTATTCAAAGTGACTGCAAGATAAAAGAAAAAAAGGCGATTATTTGAGCACAGCAGCTAAAGGTGATAAGAATGGAAGAAAAATCCCTATAGATCATCCTCAATCATACTAAAGAAGAAAATATATGGCCTTTAATAATGCTGATACCTGAGCAGCCTCTGTTCAAAATGTTTTCAAAATAGTGGTAACCAAAATTTAAAAAGTTAATTATGTATTTCTCAGTAGCAAAGCTGCTGAGAGAATATTAACTCTTAAAATGAAATTAGTTTAAGTTATACTTACCACAATAATAACCCTATCTATAAATAATAGCTGTGGATTATCTGGTTTTGTGTGGCAACAAGTTGTGAGGATTTTTAGTTACTGAGGTTAAAACAAACTAGATATGTCAAAGCTCTACAATCTCTTAGTAAAAGGTAGTCTTTAGAAACATTGTTAATTGTTATAGTAATAAGCAAATATAAAAATATATAACACTTCTCACAATTAAAGGTGCAAATGTAAAAATTAGTTATGCCCCAGTTTTCCACTGGTACATAAATAATTCTAAAGAGTTGCTCGTTACTTCAATGATACTTGTTGCAAGGTTTGGAAGCTCATTGTCCGAAATAACTAGAGAAGACTATATGTGAATGTAGTATTTACCTCAGTGAAAAATCTGTTAGTTAGAACTTCCTAAAAGTTAACTACTTAGTGGAAGTTAATTACTTATCTGAAATTCATTTAAAAACACCATGGAGTGAATCTGCATGCCAGTTGATTTTTTATTTTTTTTGCACTTAGCTTTTCTATTAATCAACTAAGTACCTCTCAAAGAGCCCCTCCACTAACACGCAAGGAATGTCTTATTATGTTTTTCAATTTTAAAGAGGCAAGAGTTCGTGTGCTGCAAATGTTCCCTAGGCTTATACTCAAGTTTTCTCAATTCCACAGCAAGTGAACACCAGATTATTACTGTCAATGTTTTGGTTAATGAGCAAAAAATAATGCAGATCTCGGGCCATATTTTTATACCTTTGTACTGTATTTTGGGAATCATGCTTTTTCTAACTTGTCTTTCTTATTCTTCCTTCTTGGTGTTCACATGAGCTATAAGAATGACGACAATATGATAATATAAATAGCTAGTATGAAATGCAAAAGGAAGAGCTATCATTCCATCCCTTCCTTGCTCTTAAGAGGAATGTGTGTGGCATTGGTCCCTTAAAGCCATTTCCCCTTCCTCACAATTCAGCACATTCATACTCAATTGACCCTTTCAAAAGATCTAGGAGCTGGGGCTAGCCACCTTGTTTACTCCCTGTGTGTTGTGGCTGTGCTGTTGAGATTTTCTCTTCCTTTACAGACAATTGCCTCCTTCCTAAGCCATGGTTCCTGGAGAGGACACAGTCCACATAGATGTCCCAGAAGAGTTGGGCAAGATCCCAAAACAGTGCCCCATGCTTCAAGTTCTCGGATGTCTTCAGGTAGATCATAAAATCCCAGAAGCCTGACACAGTGTTGGAAATGCGAGGCTTTCGCATTTCCAGGAGGAGCACTGAGGAGGATTCCCAGCACTGAGGATCTGCCTGATTAAGAGCAAGCAGGTCTGTCTGGCTATGACAGAAGAAAGGAGACACACAGCACATTCCCACAATGAGTAGGGAACAGATGAAGTTCAAGGGGTGGTAGATGCCTCTTCTGATCCCAGGATCAACCATGGTCCTGAAACTGCAGAGGATGGAAATATATCAGTCCCTACTCATGTTCCACTCAGTAGATAAAAAAAAGTATGCCTTTAAGAAACTTAGTCCCAGCAAAAGAAACACATCATTGTCATGAAAAAAGAAAAGTCTTATCCAGCTTCCCATATCACAAGACTCATTCCATCTAAAATGACTCATTGTGAGGCCAGGTAGTGCAAAATCAAGATACTTAAGGTTAAGAAACATTCTTAAAATGAGTTCCTTTGTTACATGATAAATGGACTGTTTCCCTTGGCACAGAAGAATATAGTTTAAAAGAATGTTAAGAGAAATTTTAAAAATCTTGCTGCATGGCTTTAATTAATTAATATCTTAATCCTAGCCATCCTAATCTAAGACTCCTAGACAATTAAGAATTTAAATATATTTTACCCTTGTATACTTTCCTATTCGATTGGCTTTTAATTTTTTTTTTACATAGACATTCAAATTATAAAATGTTGTAGTAAAAACAAATACAAGATAGGTGCTAAAAAGGATGGGTAACTATATGTGGAAATTGAAGGACGTAAATTCAACCCATTAAAGTAGTATCAAAAGACATTTTACAAACTCTTAAAATGTTTTCAATTCTTAACAAAGATAATGTTTTTAAATTTCTCTTTTTGTTGCAAGTCTCAAGGATTTAAAAAAAATCTTTGCCTCTCTTTCAACTTTTCTGTCTCTTAATGCCTGTTGCATTAACATCAGGACAGCTACATATCACCTTGAATTCATTCTTACGTTACCTACCACTTCAGGGGTAGTACAATGAGAAATTATGCTCTTAAAGTAACTTAAATTTTATTTTTCCCCAATAAAATAGCTTATCTGAATCTTCACAGTCTGTGTACAATGTAATCACATTTAAACAAATTCAACATAAAGAAGAAACAGAAAGCACACAAAACTCACTTCTAGTTTTATATTATATTCCCAAAGATTTTAGATGTTAAATACCAGGAAGGGTTATCTCTTGTGGGAATACTTATGATAATATTTTCATATCAGAATAATCAATGATAATACCATAAAATGGAATATTTCTCTTTAGCACAGCAACAGAACATAATGAAATGCCGTTAGGTATTTCATAAACTCTTTGAACATGCACATTCCT